>WYDI02031687.1:0-15063 GCA_009867235.2 Psittacus erithacus
CCCATCCCTCCGGGAGCCGAGGGAGGAGGTGGGGGGGCAGTGAGTGGGCTGTGTGGCAGGCCTTAAACCACGACACTACATCTCAGTGATACATTTTACATAGAGAGATGATTCATCATAGATGTGAAATTATTACCTGATGGTTAGAAGATCCACAGAGGAGGTGCTTGCTTATGCCATCAGTCCCATCTTCAGTACAGTCTCTTCTCATATGTTATCTGATCACATAATCCATAGAGTCTGAAAGGTATCAAAGAGCAGTAGAAACAACACTGAGGTCAATTCATAGAAGTTAAAATGTCATTCACAGAAAAAGAATCAAGAAATAATAATAATTTAGTGGGAAACTACATTCTGTTCAATAAAAAAGAGACAGCAGTTAAATACACTGAATAAATAATTCTGTGAAAATTACTCACTCATGTCTAGCACAAATAGTAAATTCTATAAGTCTGAAAAACTGAAAGAGAATGTTGTGCTTCTTTCACAGCAACTCCTTGCATATGCAAAACTTGCTTGTCTGTCAAATATTTTCTGCACAAATGACAGTCTAAAGGGTTTGTCATATACAACATTTGTTTTCAGATAATCCAACTGCACCATTCCAATCTTCTTTCCCACCAATTTAAATGAAAGAGGAATCAAGCACATAGTCAGCACTGTGCTTATGACAGTGCTTTGCTGTGTCAGAAGTAGAAAGTATCTTTTGGCACACTTTTTACTTATGAATTGATGGGCCATAAGTAAAGTCACATCAACTGGAATTAGCTAACACATGGAGCTGCAAATTACTCTAATAGTTAGAACAGCAAGTTCACATGCATCACTCAGAAGTCTCTTTTGCCGTCATCAGCAAAATGAATATCATTATTTTGGTAAAGCCAGGTAAGTGACTTTCTGTAACCAGAACCAGGTAACCAGAGTGAGTAAAGGGAGGTAGAGAATGGAAGTTACTGACACATTTTCTTCTAATATTCTAGCAAACACCTCTATTCAATCAAATGGAACACATTACTATTAGCTCAAAAAAAAAAGCAGACAATAGCTTTCCTTAGATTGCCTGCCTCTGCCTAGAAGCGGTATGAAAGTTATAAAAGTAATTTGTATCAACTCATTACTATGTCACCTCATTTCAAGCCCATGTTAGATAAGTAGACATAAGCCCTGGTTAGAGGATTCCACATTATAACCATTAGTACAAACTCTACCGGCACCCAGCTGTTGAAGATTACCCTAGACAGTTACTGAGATTTAAAAAGGGCAGCTTCCTACTGATTTAGGACAGATTCTGTAGATGATTCTACCATTTATTCTAGAACTGAGGTAAAGAGCTAATTTAATGAAGAGCACTGGTGAATTATCTCCTTCCTATAGGTATCATAATGCTCCCAATAGAATGCTCTTCTTGTCCTTTAATTCAAGGTAACGATGTTGTCAAATCTTCTGTTGGCACTTAAAATGCAGTTTAATGCCACATTGTCAGTCAAGACTTCTGTGTGATTTCCAAAGGCATTAAATTATCTGAAAAAATGAGCTGAGAAATGATGCATTAGAACTTTTCTAGGTGTTCCAAGGCACTTCTCCTCTCTCCTGGTTTGTGGAATGAAGAAAGCTTTCTTAGAGTGTGAGAAAATCTGTTTGCATAAGGATGTACTCTGAGTTTCATAGGAGTATGTGTCTGAAAACGTTTTATCATGTTCCTCTATAGTGACTTACAAGGAATAATTCTTACAGCTATCCCTGACATCTACTTTTCACTTATTTGTAATCAGTGAGTGACAAAACGATGTATTTATTAATTTATTTACACCCTTCTGCCATAATGTACCTGGTATAAGAAATCCTAATCTACTGCATATTCAATATGTCTTTTCCCCCTTATAGGTCAAATCTGAGAGTTCTAAATCAGCTTTTTCACTTCTTTTTACAATGAATAGGTATGAATAATACTATTTCTTCTCTCTGCGGAAGCAGATCAAACTGAATACCCATGCACTTTCATTTCATCATAGCCCACCTCAAAATAATGACTAAAGCACCTGTGGAGATTAATACAGGAGTTCAGAGCTGTTTCTAAATATTAAATAATAACTAGGTTCTTAACAATCACTTTGTTTTCATATTTAGTCACCTATAGAGTAGGAAAAAAGTGCGAAGAGATTGTTTGGGTTTTTTTTTATTTAAATTGAAGACCTTATGTAATATAGAGCTAAACTGATATTTCTCTAATGGAAGAAGAACAATTCCATTAAGTTTTCTAGTATATCCAAAATTTCAAGAGCCACTTTATCTATTTACTAGAGTATAAACTTTAGCTAACGCTTGATTATATTTTTTTTCTTACACTGTCTCACATAAAGTTCTACTAACAGCCCCAGATGCAACTCCATGTTTTGAACAGATAATAAAGTGAAAGAATAGGTACTAACCATTATGGTTTCATGTTTATGTCACTAATAAGAATGCAATTTATGCCAAAATTTAAAGGATTCTTAATGCTGAGCACAAATTTAATGTAGTGCCTCTGTCTTTGGGTCAAAGCCCAAAAAGAAGATAAAGCAATGCCAAATTACAGTGCCCAAAGTGGAAATATTGGAAAGCACCGTGAGATAATGTATCTACCCTGGGAAGAAGGCAGTCACTTGTAATATTTTCATTAGGGACTTTCCATATCAGCAGGCTAAACGTATGAATGATGAAGAGGAATTACACGTTTCACTATAACTTCTTGGTAGGACATGGTATTCTTTTTTCACCTCTTTTATATGTATCCATAGGAGCAGACAACTCCAGAGAAGAACACTGATGTCATAAAAGAATTCTGATTTTTATACTAACTTTAGTATTTATACTAATATAAAATAAGCTTTAGACCATCACTGAACATCCAGATTTATCAACTGTTATTTTTTACTTCTGAGGAGAAAGCTAGAGGACTTAGTGACCCCCCTTTTTCAAAGCATTTGTTCCTGTCATAGACAAGCTTTTGAGTGAAGGAGGGGAGATGGTGAGGAAAGTTGCTGAATGGCTTTTGTTTATTCATTTGTTTGTTTCCAGCTACAGCATATTTGCTCCTGACATAGTACAGTCTAAGAATTTGCCGTGTTTATCGGGAAGACACAGCCTAGTCAAATGCATTTTCAGTTTGAAGAATGCTGATGTGCAAATTCAGAGGAGTACAGACACTTATCGAGACTGCTCTTTTGTTTATGGAGAATATTAACAATGGTTCAGAGTTTACTGACAAACTTACTCAACGTGGCAAGTTACAGGACAACAGTGGGCACCTAACAAAGCAGCAGATGTTAGGAAAAGAATATTTTGTACTCCACAGCAGTAGCTCACGGTCTTAAAATGTTGGAAAATATGTCACTAATACAGGTCATTTCTGAATCTGATGTTATTTGATCCTAAAACAATAAAAAGGAATACATAGAGTCCCAGAAGAAAGAAAAACTGAAGGAGAGCCCAAGTCCACTTGCCTGGTTTTATGTTCCAGGAACAGGAAAGACTACAAGTGAGATGCTGAACATGGGCTGCATAAAGATTACCCCGTTTTCTGCTCTGTTCAGATTTGTCCTCAGTTAAGGGTATGATTAAGGTTTTGGTGACAAGGTTACATGACAGAAAATTGTTTTCTACCATAAAATAAAGCTGACTAGCAGAGGGCATACATGAAGAAACCATGGGACAGATATATTTACTACCATTTTTCACTCTTTTGTTGTTTCCCTTTCTCATGTTTTCCTTCAAAAGCGATTATTCTTGGAAAGTTCATACTCAAGTGAAAATGCCTTTTAACAACTTTGGCACATTCTAAACCACTTGCAATCAGAAGTTCATCTGAAAGAAGCAGAATTTAAACAATGACAGAACACGCAGATAGAGACTATTCAGCTTTAGTAGCTGAGAAATTAAATTGTTCCTACGAATAATTCTTTCTTCATCTCCAAGACACTGTAGCATTTCTCTTGGCAGTCTTAATTGAAGTGTATATTTTACAATATAAAAAGATAGTAAAAATTGTACCTAGGAAGAAGTTCTACAAGGCAGGAAATTAATGGCTCATTTAAATACATGTTGGCATATGCGTACATTGAACTACAGTTCTAAAGGAGTGAATAAAAGCTCCAGCATCAAGAGAAGAGAGAACTGTAACTTGCTTTCACTGTTGCCCCAGAATTCATGCTTATTACTGTGGGGTTTTCAGAACCTTTTCTCTCTCCTGTCTCCTCCAGGCAAAGAAATAATTGTTGGGGTGGGAATGGAGTCACATTCCTTTACTGGTCATAGAATACCAGGCTGGAATGGACCTCAAGGATCATCTGGTCCAACCTTTCTAGGCCAAGTATGACTTAGACTAGATGTCCCAGTGCCCTGTCCAGTCGAATCTTAAATGTATTCAATGCTAAAGAATCCACCATTTCCCTGCGGAGATTACTCCAATGGCTGATTGTTCTCATTGTGAAAAATTTTCCTCTTCTGTCCAATCAGAATCTCTCCAGGCTTAAGTTGTGCCCATTACCCCTCATCTTTTCCATGTGACTCCTTAAAAACGGAGTCTCCGTCTTCTTTGCAGCCACTTTTTAAATACCAGAACATGATGATAAGGTTCCCCTTGAGCCTTCTTTTCTATAGGCTGAACAAACTCTGGTATCTCAGCCTTTCGTCAAACAACAGGGTTCCTAGACCTTTGACCATCTTTGTGGCCCTTCTCTGGACTCTCTCCAGTCTGTAATTACTAATTGGAAACTAATTTCAGCTTTTGCTTCAGTAATAGATATAGACATACCAATGCAAAATTTTAAGAACAAATGAAAAATGCATAGCTCCTGTGAAAAAAATTATGAAAAAAGAGTTATCACACATCTGTGTGGCAGTACTTGAAAGATTAAAAGCAAAATAATGAAATAAAAAGTAAAACAATACACTGAATATATACTCACATATTTCACTTAGATCTGTAGATCTTTTAAGTGAAATGTAGACTTCTACGTTTAAAAGATGTGACACACAATGGCAAAAAGGGACACAGAAAACTAGTAACAATAAGAGACGAAAAGACAGGTTCCAGCTCCTGTCAATCAAAAGGAATGACCTCCTCGACTAATCTGTGGAATTCTACCACAAAACCCAGACACATAAAATTCCATGACATTCACTAAAAGTAAAAATGCGTTTCCTGAAATTGCACTGAAAAGTTATTGCACTGAAAGGGTTAAGAAGCTGATGGCAATTAGCCTTATTATATATACTCTCCCTGTTTCATCTTGCTGAAAATTTTCTTTTGCTGAACAAGTTTCAAATGACTAAATTAACATGATTGCTCATTTCTGTGTAAATCACGTTTACAACTTTCTAAGTGTGACCCTTAGTAGCATAATTAAAAATAGGGTTTGTAAGCAATTCATGCATCTTAAAGAATAAACACCTCAAATTTTGCCTCATCAGCAACCTCTGTGTTCAGAACCATATTAAGGTAAAAACATTAAGCAAAAGTAGCAGTTGATACTAAATTTACAGTACTCCACTAAATGCTTCAATATTTTGATTTAGAAAGATTAGCCTATATAAATAATGCCTCAAGAATAATGTAAGTATTTTGCACAAAAGGTACCTTTCTGTCTTTTATTGTTCTTTGAGATGCTGAACAGAAGCACTATGCTTGAGGACAGCAGCGGAAAGTCCCTATCAGTATATTTAAATAGCCCAGAATAACTCAGAATGAAAGCAACCTACCACTCAAACATTCTGACATGGCGTATATTGGTCTTAACAGTAAATGAACCTTGCAAAGAACCTCAATTATTTATTTATAGACTTTCCAACATATGTCAATCAAAGTAAAGGACAACTGAAGAGTACTAACTCCAGGAGTTTTGGCAGACAACCTCTCTAACTCCATAACCTTTTGATATGAGGAAATGCAGTGTAACTACAAAATCTAAGACCTGCTTCCTGACTATTAACATCTGCTACCAAATGCGCTTCCTAAGTGACATTTTCACCTAATGAAAAAGATGTTTCCGTTCTAATTCAGACGCTCAGTTCAAAGAAATGTGTCTGAACAAGATATGAGTATTGAACAAGAACTTATTTTGCCATTCATAGTTCATAAGTTTCAACACAATCAAATTATGTACTAAAGCAGGGAAAGCTTAGAAAATGTATCAGGGCAAAAATTATCTTTATTTCTCCTTGTGGATTTAATCTTGCCATTTTCTGAGTATCTTTTAACCAGTCTGGACACCTCCAGCAGTCATAGACTTCTCCAACTCCTGAGACTACAGTAAAATAGAATATTAAGACGTAAGTCAGTAATCTTCAGGAAAAAAAAAAATACAAGTCAGTGAAAGTTAAAGTGAAATAGGACAAGAAAAAAGAAAATCAGCCATCTGCCAAAACTGGGTAACAGATGGTCAATGAAACTATTTCAGATCTGTTCTCCAGTTAGCTGGGTTCCCATCCTGAAAGTAGTATTGCTCATTTTTAGCAGAAAAAAATACTCTATTTTTGTGTCTCTTCTGAAATCATGCTGTGGACAGTTGTGGTACAAAGATGGAACAAAGTTCACATGAAAAGTCAGAGTTGTCAGGGATGACATTAGTCTCTTTTTCTAATTGTCTCTCTGCTCCTTTGTTCTAGAAGTCAATGCTCGGCTTATAGGCCAAGCTTACTTCAAACAGCATTAATAGAAGACATATTTACATTCAGAAACATGATGAAGAATATTTTATATCTTAAAAAGAAGGGAGCTTTAAAAAAGAGAAGAAGGGCCTTAAAAGAGAAGTACTTTGAGAAAATTTAGAAACTGAGAAATATTAGGATTCATATGATGTATTTACTAGGGTATTTCCAAAGATTTTTGTGTTTTCTTAGCCATTATTCATATTTCATGTCCAGAACCACCATTTATCTTTATTTTTTGTGACAGGTTTTCAACGTACAATGGCAGACATTATTTATGTGGATTGTGATCACCTTATTGTCTCTTTTTAATGCTCATGTTTCAGAAACATATATCATGCCCTACCATGATTGACTTGCAAATAAGGTCTCCTTCTGGGAAGGCAACTCCATATTCCGATAACCCTTAGAATTCTTTCTGTACACTTTTAAGATCCACTTTTTAAAATATAGGCACTTGAGAGATGCCCACATTTTAAGTGTTATTATCTCATGGGCATATGTAAGGGAACTGTTGGATGGTTTTTGCTTTAGTATCTATTCCTCAACTTAAGAACTAATGTTCTTAAAATTCTGTTTGCTTCTGAGCTAATGGTTTACAGAGCTGTCAAACATACTGCCATTTCATCTTAGATAGGAATAGATAATTTAGATCTCACTACTCTTTATAAACTTAAAACCTCTTTTCCACAAGAACATTTCTTTGCATTTATCAATTTTGAATTTCATCTGCCATTTTACTGCCCTATCACTCAGTAATGGGACTCTTCACAATAAAACAACATCTTGTGTTAAGAATCTTAAAAACAATCTGCAAAGCCTCATCTGTAGTTTCACTGGTAACTCCCTCTCTACATATATTGTACAGCTCAGATCTCAGATCAGTAGTAACACTTCTCTGTTACAATAGCTCCTCATTTTCTGCCACCTTCTTTTCTTATAATATGCAGCTGCACACAATCATCAAAGTAACCAGCTTTATCCTTAATTCTTTGAAAGTTTTGGGGATTTTGTTAAAGATCATTTGAGGATGAACATTGCCAGGCAGGTTCTGAAAGTAGAAATAGCTTGTAAACATAGTCTGCCTATCTACCTCCTTACCCAGGCAGTATCACATCACAGACTTCTCTCACAGGTTTCTAGGAACTTGTAGAACCTTACTGTTTTCTTATATACTATTAGCTGTAATATATTGCTACACTTAACTATGCTTCTAAGCTTAAAATTAATCTGAAATGAGACATGATCCAAATTTTCATTGTATGGGCTCCATTGTAAGAGCAGTACTGTATCAAGAAATACTTTCTCATTCTCACAATTAAACAAAAAGCTTATTCTTCTATGTGCTGTAACAAGATCCTCTAACTTAATATAATGTCTGTTAAATAAAATACCTTACCTGCATAAGTGGAATTTTTAGATGAATGCATTTTAACAGCCAAAAATGAAGATGAGTATTGGAAGTATCAAATCAGTTTAAAGGGAACAACATCCAGAGGCTGGACCCTAGTTTAAATCATCTTCTCAACAATACCCTCTTCTTTTCCCCATTAATCTCAGGCTATGTAATAATTCCCATGCTATCAGTGAATTTTCAGTCACAAAACCTGTTTCCACCAGGAAACCCTCAGCTAAACAAAACATTACTTCACTCTGAAATTTTTGCAGTACTGAAGTAATAGGTAAGAAAGTAATATTATTAACAGGGTTGTTATAGGCATGACAATGCTTCAAAAAGACAACATGTTTTATTAGACAAGCTTATATGCTTAGTCACTGAGCAATAAGCATTCTTCTCCTGCTCTGGAAAAAAAAATAAAAATTCAAAGCTAATGACAAGCAGAGAACACTAGCTCTGAGATTAAAAAGATATGTTAATTGGGAAATACCTAAGAGAAAAGGTGGTTAGGACTATTGGAACAGAAGAAATATTATAGAAGGAAAAGGTGATAAGATAGTTTTGTCTTGCAGTAAAGGGTGAAAGATTTATTGCTGGTAGCATGTAACATTTTGGGAGGGAGAGGGGAAACGATTCCATGCCATAAAATAGATATCTCTATCAGGTTCATGATTTTTACTATCCAGTAAAGTTATACTGTGAACTTTTATGAGTAAATCTGGACCCAACTGTAAATTTTGACTGATTTATTATTTTCTGGTTAAAAAATAAGGTATCAGGGGTTTCCACAGTTTGCCACAAAAAGCAGAGGAAACCCGATCTTTTTCAGCTCAGCATTCCGTTTTACAATGGTTTAACCATAAAGCCTCAGTAAATGCTAAGGTTTTACACTCACTGTACCTGAACGCAAGCCTACCACTTAAAAATACCAAATTTCACATACATGTAGATAAATTCCTGCATAATGATTTTTTTAGACAATGAATCTTTAGACTAACATTTTTTGAACAGTCAGTAAGGATAATATGCACTTAGCAAGAGCTGTTGGATTTTTCTTTTTAAGTCTTGCAAATATTCCCTGATCTTCTTTTCAGAACAGCTCTTGCAAATATTCCCTGATCTTCTTTTCAGAACAGCCCTGTAATAACAAGCTAATTAGAAAATTACAGCTTTCACTATTGACAGAGAAGTAGCAAATCACCAGAGACAAAAGATAAACGCAGGGAAAAAGATTTAAATATATTTTCAACATTTGTAGAATTCAAGCTGTTTAAAATCAAAATAACAACCAAAATAATGAAATTGAAATATTACATCGAGAACCTGAAAAAGACAAGTTCCTAAGATGTTGCTAGCAGCTAAACCTCTACTATGAAAAACACAGCACTACATATATTTCTTATCGTGTGTATAGCTAAATGACATGACAATCACAAAGATTTTAATGCACATGCTCCATTAGGAAATATAAACCAAATATATAATATATTATGCTTCATTATTCACTGATTGATTTATATATTGTAGGTACTGTAAAAGGTGTGCTAGAAACAGTTTTCTATCTACAACATTAAAACGATTTGCAGTAGCTCTGGCTTCCCACCTCAGCAAGTGGTCCATCATAGAAACCCTTCTGTCTGCTACCATGTTGTAAGAAAAAAACTGATTCACTTCTAATTGAAGAATAAAGTTGTTTGAGGTTTCTGCCTAGTGATACCTATTTAGTGAATAGGCAGCCATTCTCGGTGGAACAGAATCTCTGCTTTTAATATAAATTACTATGTTTCTACCAAATTCTATGAAATAAAGCTTGATTGCTTTTTCTTTTGCATTGTGATAGCGTGAGGTGTCCCTGCCCATGGCAGGGGGGTTGGAACTAGATGATCTTAAGGTCATTTCCAACCCCAAGTATTCTATGATTCTATGATTCTAAATGTGCATTATAGAAAAAAAGTGGGAACTTAAAAAAAAATCACCTCAAATGTAAACATATTAGATTGTACACAGTAAGTTTAAAGAGTTACCATCCTGTCCTCAGTGATTTACAGCTCTACAGATTAGCTTTATCAGTCTATCAAGTTTTCTGTTTGTTTTGTTTCTAGTCTGCTTTGTTTAATTCATAAAACTGGAGTGGAATGGAAATCTGTAATCATGTCCTAAGGCACAGTCTTCAGTACAAACAAAACTGTCAAAGATACCAGTAACAACAGTCTTCCTTGTTTTCATAACGACATAGTTAAAATTTATATTATGGGCATCACTTGTTCTTCATTCATTTTGTCACAGGCAAAACACTGAACAGTCTTAAGTATGTTTTAATTTGAGAGAGAGATGCAGTACCTCCATCCTGCATGTGTGGAACAGAGGCACACACGAGGGGTACTGATGAAGGTGACATCCCCTTTTTAATCTTTATAGACAGTGAAAAAAGAATATGAGCCTTTTTCCTAATAGTGATTTAAAATGCTTGAGGTTAAGCTCAGATCTGAATAGTTGTGGTGTCTTATCTGACCCCCAGCAGTTGATTATAAAAGTACCCTAGGGCAAGCAGGCTGTTGGAACTAAGGTCACGTGTTGTGTCTTAATCCCTGAAAATACCACTCACGATAAATCCACTACACGAATCCCAACTTCTGTATGTGTAAATGTGTACCCAGTTAGTCCTGTGAAAAGACAATTAATAGAAACCTCTGTCACTACAATATTTTGTGTTTTCCAAGAGTATGATTTTTACCAGATGCAAAGCCATAGGCTTCAGCAAAATGGAGATACCTTCAATGTAAATTCTGGCTGAGGCTGTTAGCTTCTAAAGGGCAGAAAATGAAGGTGACAGAGTGCCTAAACTACAGGTTGAGACATCCTTCTGTTTATTTAATCCCAAAATTACTAAATGTGGGGATTAAAGATGGAAGCATGCAAAGGAAGCAAAGACTGACAAGTAAATACACAAGATTTGCCCAATTTCACAAACAAAAATCTTTGGGAAGTCTAGGAATTTAATTAGAGGAACCCTCTTCTAATTCCTCAAAATCAACACCATAACTTTTTTTTTTTTTTTAACCACTTGTTTTTTGATTTCAAAATGAAAGTGAACAATTAGCAATACTGTGACTTAAATATCGGTTAAAACTAACTTGCATTAGTTAAGCTGATTCCCACTCGCAAACTACCTATCTCATACTGCTGCCACAAAAAACATAACTATATCTAGCTTCATTCTTGGGTGATGTTGAGCTACCTGCAACATTACAAACATGTTCAGTCCCTATTTGCCTGCCTGCCTGCTTCCTACATGTACTAGCTCCACATCGTGGTACCTGTACTTTCTTTGCTGGGTGCCTGATTTACACAGTCACACATGGAAGGAGAATGGCAGTTACATCATCTCTTGGCATTTGTCTGTATAAATAACCATGTGTCACAGACTAAACAAGAACTAAATTGGAAATCACTATTTTATTTCTATTGCAACACAATAATAATTCTAATGCTAGTATAGTAGTATCATCTGCCTGGCCCATATGAACAACAACAAAGTTTGCAGTACTTATCCTAAAGCAATCTCTCAATTTAAAATTTATTGTTGTCTGTGTAATACCAACCATGTTGTAATAATCCCTGCTTGGTGCATTTGGATTCTCAGTAAATAATCACAGCCATAGCATTATGAATTGACAGTACACAGTCTCATTTGAAGAGCACTCACAACAAACATTTGCAGCCTGTAAGAACTCACTGCTTCAGAGCAAGGGCACGTGTGTAGCCAAGCCAACACCAGTCAGCCCCATTAATTATGAAAATATTTATTTATTTATTAGCATGTGTTCTTGAGGATTTAGCAGATTGTGTCGGGAAACAATTACAAAATAAATACAGGACCAACTTCATCCCTTGTACAACTATATTAAAATAACTGGGATAAGGCCAGCATTTTAGCCCTTATCCTAGTCAGCAACACCTGCCTAACCACTAAATAGGCAGTTTGTCCTTTGCCTCTGTTCACAGACACTTCTGAAAAGAGATTTTAAAATGGCATTAGGCTGTTGCCAACAATGACATTTCAGGTCTTATGGTCTTAGAATAGCCATTTGATGGATATTGAAACATCATCTCCCAGAAGAAGAAAAGGAAGGAGGTAGATGGCCATAAAAAAACTCAGCATAGGGTAAACTATCTAGCAAGTCCATACACTGCTCAAATTCCACGCAGAAGCTGTTTTGCCAGTAACTCACAGATCAACGAAGCTTTATCTGGAAACCCAGCTAACACTGAAGTTTGTTTCTAGCAGCAACAACTAATCAACACAAATGAAAGGCATGGATCAACATCATAGACTTCCTCTTCTCTGATTTTCACTTTCAAAATAAATATTGATGCATAAGTTACTCTGTTATTGTGTATATATACTGGTAATAGATATATACACCTATACAAAACTTAAACACTCAAGTATGTGATTGGGAAAAAATCTTGTTGCACAACATTACTAAAAACTTATTCCCACAGCTGCTGAGCCAGTTACTCCTGCCTGATGGACTTAGGCACAAAACTCCCAACAAGCGCTGTCTGAGTACTTGGCAGATCAAAATGTCTGTAGCAAAATGTCAAAGGTGAAAACTGTATGCCTTCCCTCAGAAAATGTTATTTTCCCTGTAAGCAGAATAGTATCTACAAAAGTTAATTCATCAGTACTTGAAACATCCATAACATTCCAGCTTAAGAAAACACACACACAGATTTGCCTTTCTGTGAACAAATGCCATGTGTTTTTGTCAGCTGAATCTTACATTAAAACCACAGCTTTTGGATGACATCCAGCACCACTGGTAAGAACAATCTCTAGATTTTAAACTTATCAGCCAACAGAGTTCAGACCAACATTTAGTTCCTGTCACTGTGCGTAAATCTCAAATTTATTTATGGGGTGGATTTATCCAAACTGGAATTCATAGTTTCCAACTATGAAAACTTAAACATCTTTCTCTTGTATGCATCTTTTGCTACCTTCATTGTTCACATATACTTTAAAATTGCATCTATACATATTTCATGTTAGCCCTTGTCTGCAAGGATTTTTTATTTAAATTTGTTCTCTTTCATTTTGCAAAGATAAAGTGAGAAAAAATAATCATAATCTTCTGCATCTACTGAGAAAATTGCACTTAGAATTACACAGTGTAAATCTATAGCAATGTCATTCAACCAAGGGTGCGACTACAGGATTACAGATGCAGAATGTGGGTCTATCTAGGTTTGGTGTCTGAGTTATAACTGAAATGAAAAATATCAGTCAAAACTCTGGGCATTTCTGTTTACATCTGAAAGCTTTTAAGACTGAAGATCAGATCTCTGTCTATGACTACACCATCCAGTCTCCTACAACACATACAAGCTTTCTTTTTTACCCCACCATTTGGACATTCTTTGCTTGAGGCACTCTAGATGAGCGCAGTGGCTTCTGCTGCATTGACACTCATGTTTGCTGCTTAAGAAACAGCAGATAAGCTAGGACACATTTCTTAAATGACTGGTGTAGCTTTTAAGGTGATTTACATTCCTTTTGTCTGTACCTCAACCTGGCAATCTGGAGATTTATAGTGAAAAAGCACATTTGCCAACTTCTGACAGAACTTGCAGGATGGACTAACATACCTGAGGTTGGTATACCAGAATAAGGCAATTTGAAGAGGCTGGAGCATAAATGAAAGACATACTAACTACCACATAGTCTTTCACATTTCGAAGTTCAGAGTATATATTACCTTTATTTATATTATCTTTAACTATCTTGCATTTTTATGCTTTGCTTTTTTAAATTTCCATGCAGGAAGGCTGTCTCATTGAAAGGCTGATACCTTTCTTTTGGAAGTCCTCAAACCACTAATTTAACATTTTGATCCCCGAACTTTTTTCAGAGGGGAAGAGAAGACCATTAATATACTAAGTCTCAGTAATTTCAGTCATAATTCTTTAAGTCCTGGATAGTCCAGCTGGGAATACAGAATACTCTACAAAACATGTCCAATCAGAAGTCTATCAAAAAAATACAAGATTTGGCCTCAAAATTCTCACAGGAGAAATCTGCCTAGGAAATAACAGCCCTGGTGTCCACTGGCCTGATCACAGATAATTGCAGCTGACCACAGCCTCCCCACAAACTCCTTTGCCAGGCTGACATTTGCACCTCCTGAGCACTGACGCACATCACTGAACTGATGAGGGATACCCATTTAGCTGTGTCAGACCCAGCTGTATAAATGTACTTACAACATTCTCAGAGTGCATAGCTTAGAAAACCTTATCAGTTGCTTTGTAAGTTTTCTGAGGAAAGAAATCCTTGAGATTTTCTGCCTTCATGTCCTAGTCACACAAGTCACCAGCATACTTTCAGAGGTCTGTGTTGGAAAATCAAATACATGCTATTTCACATACTCTTTTTTATGATTTAAGCTTACAAATTATTAATGTTATGGTTCTTGAAAAGTCATTCTGGGGTGTACATTTATTAAGATGCTATTAAAATCTACCAAAACACACTAACACAGCATGAAGAAATTCTCAGAGCTCTGTCTGAATGTAGATAAGACTGTACTGAAATAAAATTATACCATGTCCCACTTTAGTAAGATAAAGAAAAAAAAATTTTTTTTTCAGATGTATTATTTTTGGATGGGAAAAATGTGTTGGCCAGCTAAAGCATGGCAGTATCAAACACTAAAAATCAGCATTCCAAATGAGATCATTTACCTCAGGGCCTGTCATACTCACCCTAAATTTTGAAACAGGTGCGGCTCCCTTTAGATCTTCACATATTTTTCCAGATACTCAGGCATGAATGAAGTTCCCTTCCACCTATATGCTTGTCGTGGTTTAAGGCCTGCCACACAGCCCACTCACTGCCCCCCCCTCCTCCTCCCTCGGCTCCCGGAGGGATGGGGAAGAGAATCGAAAGAATACAACTCCCACAGGTTGAGATA
>WYDI02031688.1:0-18489 GCA_009867235.2 Psittacus erithacus
TTATCGGTGGTAGCAGCAGTGGTTTGTGTTATACCTTAGTTACTGGACTGTTCTTATCTCAACCTGTGGGAGTTACAGTCTGTCCATTCTCCTCCCCATCCCTTCGGGAGTAGGGAGAGGGGGAGAACAGGAAGGGGGGGAGGGGGAACGAGCAGGATACATGCTTTTCTAATTTACGACTAAGCTTAAACCATGACACACCTCATGGAGTAGAAGGAAGAGAAGACACCAGAGCTGACTATTAGTTCTTAGCACGAGTAAGGGAGAAATAATACTTTGGACAGCAGAATTTCAAGGCTTATCTGGTTTGCTTTCCTCTCCATGGAAAGCCTCTTTTCAGCTGAGCTGTTTCATTCCAAGAACAGGCTATGTCTCATAAAGTTTAATTAGTTCTGTTCTTCAGTTGGACCTATTACAGTTTGGCTCTGGCATACTTACTCTTTCCAATGGGCCAACAAACATAGAGAATATACCCACTCAGATGCTCCTTAGACCTCCTATGATTTAATCCTTTTACTTTCAGACACATACCCGAGCTGTAATTTAGGGCATAGTATCTCAGGAAATCGCTGGTCTTACTGTGTCCTCCATTTGGGACTATCGCATCCACATCCCCACATGATTTTCACAGTTAAAATATGGCAAGATTAATGGGTAATGAGCACAAGAAAAGAGGTTCTTTGGTGTAGCTGCCAGGCACAGGTTATTTTCTCTGGCTTTTGCATTCCAAGCTTGTGCTGCTACACTGTCTCTTTTTCTGAGGAGAAATTTCTGTTTCAGGAAACTGGAACTTTATCAAAAAATCTCGAAATAATCAAGACTAACCACTGAGGACAGACCATATGGGCTGAATACAAGAGCTATATCAGAATGCAGTGCCTTGAGACTGGGTGACTTCTGTTTAGGAAAAAGTGTGTTGTCTCCAACCATTAATTGCCACTTGCAAAACACAAGTAACTAACCCACTGCACAGAGATGAACTGAGAATTTAAACAAAGCTGTATTTGACTGCCATACAGAATGTTCTCTTCCAAGAAGGCTTTAGCTGTAGGCAGTGTCTGTGTAGCCAACAGCTAATTGTGTCACTCAGTGGTTTGGGAAGAGAAAAAAACCAGAAACAAAGCCCCAAACCTCATTTCCCTAATGAACGTCACACAATTTCAGGCATGATGAAGAAAGTCTAAAGTATGGTTTCCCGCCTACTGTCTCTCCCTTTGCTTCTCACACAGAAAACTTACAGGCTCCAGGGTAGTCAGGACAGTGATTTGCCTGTCCCAAGGGCAGCACTCACAGGAGCTGTTCATTAAGCACTTAAGCATATATGGCTTATGGCACTTCTAGCCGTTTAATGTCTAATCTCTGATTTGGGTGCAAATAATTTCTTTTTACACTATATTCTATGCCTTAGTGTAAAGACCAGCAACAATGTGGCTGAGAGTTCAACAGACCTTGCTTGACCCAAAGCTCTGAGAATACAGGGATTTGTTCTAGCAAAGGAAGATTAGAGAAAACAGTGATAAAACCTTATGTTCCTGTTCCCTTCATACTATGTCATGGCCAACACATATAGCAGATGTGATAAATGTAGAGGGGAGCCCACTGTTTTGTTGACAAATGTGGTTGAACTGCTGGGACTAACACACCACTTTTCTACCCATGCTCCTCAGAAGAATTGTTTTGTACATCTCTGGGTTGTCTCTATCTTTACCT
Organism: Psittacus erithacus; assembly: GCA_009867235.2. Taxonomy (NCBI): domain Eukaryota; kingdom Metazoa; phylum Chordata; class Aves; order Psittaciformes; family Psittacidae; genus Psittacus; species Psittacus erithacus. The sequence goes on from WYDI02031688.1 coordinate 1,711, forward strand.
AAAGAAGGCTTGAGAGTGACAAGGCAACAGGTAGTCCTTAGCTAAGAGAAATTCTGTATGAGTCACTGAAAATAGCCTTCTTTTTTTTACCTCTTGATGAGTAAAGGCATATACCAAATGGAAGAATTTTGCTCCTGTGCTCATGTGTTATGTTATGCCAAGTGTTTTGACAGATTATTTTCTGTTTGTCTGTCTTCTGGTTGGATCCCAGACTCTGGGAATTTGTCTTTAGGAATTTGCACCTCTTTGTTTAGGGAGAGGATAGGAGCTGTCTCCTAGAAACAGAAATAGCATGCTGGACACAACACCACCAGGATTTAGCCCTCAGGCACCAGAAGGTATTCAGGTCTTTGCTTTTAGAAGTTGCTCTGTTCCTTGCCAGATTTCTGAACCTTAGTTTTCATTCATGTTCTAATGTGAGATAAAGAAAAATGTAGGTAAAATTTATGATACTTTAAAGGAGAACAGGAGCCTACAGACCATGTAAGTCAAGGTCTCTAAGAGATCACATTTTTGGGGACTTCAATATTTGTGTGCCCAGTAAAATGCATGTGGACTATACACATCGAACATGAGACTCCCTGGGTGACAATCTCCTTTTGAAAACATTTACTACTGATTAAGAAGATGACTTCAGCTCAGTGGCTTAGTCTTGGGAGCCTACATTTGGGAAACTGTGCAAAGCCAGAATAAGTTTAAGAGGTATGTAAGACACTAGGAGGAGAAACACACATGTAGGGTCTTTACCTGTGCCCTCAGTTCTGCCCCAGCAACCAGACAGGAGCTGGAAGCCACAACTGGGCTGCCACAAAACCTAGATCCCCCTCATCTTGGAGGACCTGCTGTAAAATACTGCTTGCATGAGCAGGTATGAAGATTTCAGTCTGCAGTGTTTTATGTGATGAAGACATTTGATTGCATGTTTATTTGTTTTAGAAACTGAATGACATCCATGTGCAGTGGCATATTTTTGTGCTGACTTGATGGGAGTCATTGAGTGAAAAGCTGGCAGGAGGGAGATGTGATTTAGATTCCCAGTTGATGTCCCTTCCACTCACGTGGTGATTTTGTTGCCAGAAGATGTAACATGTTTTAAATAATCTCCGAATAAATCTTTCCCAGATCCCGTATCTAACACCTAATTCCTCATTAAGTTGCCATTCTGTTACTAATTCTCTCACCCAGGGGTGAATAACTGATTGCTATCAGTCATGTCAATTCTTCTTATCAGGAAGGCACAGAAATCTTTTCTGCTTTGTAAGATAATTACTACTAGTTTCATAATGGAGAGAGTAGGTCTTGGGGATGGGAATTAAACACACCTTAATTAATATGTGTAAGGGGAAAAATGCAACAGTACAACTGTTGGCTTTTTTCCTAAGTTAGTACTAAAACTAGAGCTGTTCCAAAATAACAGACTTTTAAGTTCAGAGCTGCTGTTCTAAATAAACTGAATAATTACACAGTTATCATCTGGAGTACCCTACTAAGATTTGCTTGGTCCCAATGTTGATATTTTCCCCATTTTTCTACTAGCATTCTGTTGAATATTCAGGGGTATTGGGGTGTACTTCTTCAAATTTGCTTCTTGCCACCTAGTTAAAATATCAAATGATTTAAAATAATAGTTATTATTGCTACCTAAATAGAAATACAAAGAAAAAAACAGTCCTCATACATTTTTGAGAGGAAGGTTTTTCAGCTATTTCAGTATAAGCTGTAGATCCTACAAAATCAGAACCATGGAGGTTTTATTAAAGGCTCTCTAGACTGGTGCTGTATTGTCTGAGAAGCTGGTAACCATATCCACATCCTTCATGCTAACATATTGTTTCTGCTACTTGCTGATAACCTAACATTGCATAACCTGTGATTTGATTTTTTTCCTTCATTCACCAGGTTGATTAGATTTGTCAATAAGATATACCAAGTTCTTGCTTGGTATTTGAACACAGGGTCCTCACGTTCTAGAATTTACAGGCTAGCAGTGACAAGAGAGCAGTTATCTCCATTGTGTTAAGAATTAAGAAAAAAAATTAAATGTACATATTTTGAAAATAAACTATAAAATTATAAGATTTCAAAATTATTTGATATATATTCTCAGATTTGGCTTGATATGCAAGACTGATAAATGGATCATATTTGAAGTTTGTAATTTCAGCTGCCTTTGAATAATGCTAGAAAAATTCAATTTGAACACTTAGCAACTTAAGAGCAAATTTAAGCTCACCATTCAATAGTGGACTCAAAGCAGTTTTCACATCCCAAATAAAATAAAAATATGAATTCTAAATTTTTACAAACTGTAAGCAACTGTTTTGAGGAAGTACTTTTTTTATTACAGAAAGAGTAAAGACTGCTGTCATAAAGACTGCATTTTTGTAACACATCAAAAGTAGGACAAGAGACTTTCAAAATGGGCTAATAATAGTGGTTTTAAGAATGGAATGAAATTAAACTCCTATAAAGGAATGTTGGTGATTTGGAATTTTTGGGTCGCCATAGCTGTTTAAAAACCCTGCCGTTCCATTTTAAAACTTTTTCTAAATTTAAGAAAAGCTTCCAAACCTCTTAAAGTTGGTAGTCATCCTCCTGTTGGTTTCAGGATCTCTTCCAGTGCTGTTTTCAGTGATGAAACATGTCACATGGTGGTTAGTGCTGCTTGCTGCATTTCAGATGGACTCTATTAGTAAAAATACATCTTTCTGCTTTATATTCACCCTTCCTGTAAAGATAGCCACATGCCTTGAGTTTCTTTTATTATACTAACAGTGTGATTAGTTGATTTTTTTCCCCCTGATAACTCCTAGGTTGACTTCCAGATCAGGAAGTTGTCCTATTTATTTTCTAAGAATTCTAAGAATATGTGGGTAGATGTACACATGCATATATATATATATATGTACATTCATTAATTATCTTTCTGATTACACAAAATAGAATCTAAGTATTTGATTTAAGACCTTTATTTGAGGGAATAAGAGCTTATTTACTGCAAGAAAACTCACACAATTTAACTGAGAAACAGTTTACACGATTTAACTGAGAAACAGTTTACACGATTTAACTGAGAAATAGTTTGTCACACATGAATACATGAATGTTTGAGGACTTTTCCAAACCATCTTCTGTCCCTCATTCCCTCAGCCCCAACAGAAAAGTCTTTGTCTAAACTTTTTTGTTTTCTTATCCTGCATTCTAGGTGCAAAAGCACCATATTCCTTACTATCATATCAGGTCATCGTACAGCAGACCACAAGAAAGAAGAAGGACTGAGTTCATGGACTCATCTAGGAGGGAAAGAAAATAATGTGACTAAGCCTGACCTCTTCACCAGTTCAGATTGATCTCCTTGTCCTACATGTCCCTAAAGAAAATGTATTTAAACTCATGGCATTGTGAGCATCTCTCATAGAGTTAGAAGAGCTCTACCCATCATCTCAATAAATAAAGTTTTAATTATCCATTCATAAGTATGTTATTCTTGTTGCTGTGATTATTTTTTATGTAACAACAAAACTTCTCCAGCATGCACTGTATGAAGCTAGGAACCAAAACCACAAAGGTTTCTCTTGGCACAAATCATTGCAGTCTGTTAATCTCCTGAGGAGCTATTTTTTCAGTATTCTCAAATCTTCCTAGTTCTCTCACAGAAGTATCAATGACTCTATGATTTGTAATTTGGAAATGAAGATCAAATCTCTGTGTATTTAGGTGTGTGGAAAGTTAAGAGCATAGGAAAGGAACAGAAAAGGCAGCAAAGTCCAATGTGCATGTGCTATATCGCATCCCAAGAAGGTGAAAGGCTTGGTTTCCTCAATAGAGAAAACAGAAATTGAATCTCACCGCAGTTGGTCATACACTGGCTGAATCTTCTCACTGTGTTTTTTTTGTAAAGTCTGGTTATGATGATGTATTTTGGAGCAGCCAATATTGTCAGGTGAAGGGACGAATCACCAAATTTGAGGATCCCTCCATGATTTAGGTTGTTCTGAGCACTGTTAATGGTGATGAGACTTTTCCCTGTCTAGAATAGCTTATTAAGCCAGAACATCCAGCCCATCTAAACTATTGCTAAATGGTCAGTAAAAAATTCATACTGTGCATATTGAAACACATTATTCTGCTGCATTAATTATTTTTGCTGTTGTTAATTAAACAGATTCAACAGATTCCTACTATTTGGCATCTTGGAAAACTGAAATTTGGAGTTTTATGTGTATTAGAATTGTTTGGAGTATTTTTAATGAAGAGTGGCATGACTTAATAATGCCAAGTCTACAACATCATCTCTGTATTGAGCCATAGTAAATGCAGGGTATAAAGAAAACAGTTTACAGAGGTTTCACATACAGCTTAGTATAGTATATAAACCCTGATGCCAGACAGACCACTGCTAGATTCCTACTAAAGTCCCAATACCAACAGCAGGGCAATCAGCTAATCCTCTAAGAGCTTCCTGCTCCCTTGTGGAAAGGACTGAGAAAAGCCAGCAACTATAAATGCAAGCTATGCCCTTGCAGCCAAGGCCAGAGTGCTCTGAAGTCTTTCACGGGGAAACAACTCTGAGGGAGATCAAGACTGGCAATGTAGAGAAGGCAAAGGAAGTTAAATAGAATGAAGTGAAACCAAGTGAAACAAAAGTCTTACATAGTATGCAAAATCAGTGGGGTGTACATAGGGTCTTTCCAACAGGGCATGTGGAAACAATAGAGGGATTTGTTTCCTTCTTAAATCAAGAGGCTTGTTAGAGCAAAAAAAAATCTGATTATATAGAAGGACCATCTTGCAAGGGTGGTCAAACACTGGAACAGGTTTCCAGAGTGAGTGTGAATTCTACCTCCTTGAAGTTATTAAAAATTTTACTTTTGATACAGTAATTGCTCTAATTCAATATTTACTCATGGCCTGATTAGGAGACTGGGCCACAGGACTTCCTAAGGTCTTTCCAACCTAAATTATTTTGTGATTCTATACCAGCTTCTGAAGGACTTTATGTTGTGAGCTAATGCAGGTGCAGTAAATAGGAAAAGCTTTAAAAGGATCCCTCCTTTGCCTTTGTTGCACCTATTAATTTCCAGGTTCAAGGCAAGACTAGAAAGGCACAAGCTATATGTGACTGGCATTACCATCAATCTGATAGGGGTGTTTTTTGGGAGGTGGGAAGATAAAACCAGATCAAAATTACAGTAGGAACATTGTGGGAGTGTTACATGCAGGTACAACAAGAAATGTCTTTTTCCATAAACCATTTGAGATCTCTTTTAGTACAATATGTTTTGAAGCCATCACAACTGCAAGCGTATGTGATCCCTGCCCTATAACATGGCAGACCTTGTGTATATAAGAGCTCTAAGTGATCCTTAATTTGCTATTTCCTGCTGAGTCTGAAAAGCCTACGAAATAACAGTGGTTATTGGCAACCTCTGAGATTTTGACTCAGTGAATCATTCTAGTTATGTTACTACAAGGGAGTGGAGTCTGGCAAAGTCCTTGTTTGACATGATTTAATAGAATAATTCCTTTAAAAGGGATTGTATTTTGGCTTTTTGGCTTTTGCTTTGGGGGATTTCTTTTTTTTTTTTCTTCTTTTTGAAGATCTTTTTTTTCTCCCTTGGTTTTAGTCCTTCAAGCCTTGTCTTAACAATAACATAACAACTAACTGGAGGATTCCCTCCCCCTCAGATTCCCATATAAGATAGCAAAGCATATGTTTTGAAAGGAGTTGAACATCTGGAGATCGGGAACTGTTGTCTTCTGAAGGGTTCTACTTCTTGCAGCACAACATCTTCCCTGGAAAGGTGAAGGTCCAGAGATTTCAAATTGCTGTTATAGCTTTTGAAGTTAAAGACTTTTGTTTTAATTTGAGCACACTCTCAAAACATGCCCACTAGCAACACTCCCCACAGTATATTTGAAATAGTTCAGTACTAGCAGCACAGAAACTAAGAAAACTCACAATTTATTCTCTTAGAACTATAGGTTCCCTGCTACCTCTTCTTCTAGTCACTATCCTTTCACATATGAACAACACCGCCACACACCCTCCCTAGAACATATTTTCATAACTTAAATGAAGAAGGAAATCTGGCAGCACTGACTGAAGGAGAATGTTGTCCATGTATAGGTACAAACAGATGTAGTTTAGCAGGCATCACTCGAGATCAGACTATTTATACCAGTTTATAATCCTGAGTTTTTTTCTCCTTGGTTTCTTAGTGCACAGTAGTAGAAACATACAAGGATATGCATGGAAAAAGAGTGCTAAATGGTCACATTCTATTGTAAGATCACTCGGCTTCAAAGAGAGCAGAAGCTGGCATATGGGGTGAGAACTAGTGGCCATGAAAACAGACTTTCTGTCTTTGACATAGATGAGGCAAGTGTCTCTGAGAAAGACCTAGTAGGCAGATGTGAGGGAAAACGACTCTCCTCTCCTCTTCTTTCAACACAAGGAGAAATCTTGATCTGTATTATGTGACACACTTCTGTTGTTATCAAATGGTTATGGATGTCCCTATGAATATTCAAATATTCTGATTCTGATTATATTTTTAGCTTCTCTGAATCTTGTTTCCCACTGTATTTATGTTTTCATGATATTAAAGCTTTTATCGCTTTAAACTTCCTGCATTTAAATGTCATTAGATGCACATCATTATTGTGTTATGGACTATCACAAACAGAAGTTTGCAATATGTTTACCTCACACAATTTTCATTTTCAAATGATTATGACATCTTATTGTATTTGCTCCTCTTCTTAGTTAAATATTTCCAGTCATTTCAATTTATCTTCAGGGCATGTCATTCTTCAGTATCTTCTAACTTCAGGTACATTCTCATATAGCTCACACGAGATAAGGATACTGTCAAAAACATTGTTTCATTGAGATCTCTTTTCCAGATATTTTACCACCTGAATGCAAGGAAGACTTCTCAATAGCACCAGTAGCATATTCAGTGGTGGGTAAAGAAGACCCATGCTGTAAACAGAAATGTCTCAGTGATTGAAAGTTGATTTAAACCAGCTGCAAACAAGGCTGTATACAGATCTTGGTGAGGACAAACTGTTGTTATTTTAATGTGAGGTTTTTCCATCACTTCCATATTAAGTTCATTGATAGTCCCTAATTATCATGCTTCTGTGTAGCACTGTATGGCTAGTTCTCAGCTCTGTTTAAAATGTAGAAAAGCAGCGAAGAAATGAAGAAACTCTGGAAACTAGAAGGGAGGAGAAAAGTGCAGGGCGTGGGGGAAGGAGCAAAAAGAGCTGGGGAAAAATTTTTCCAAGTGGAAAAAGCTGCGCAAGTTAATGACAGATAGATAGATTCCTGTGTTGCATGCAAATTTTGAGGTAAACCATTTTCTCTTTCTAATACTTAATAAAGCCTTCTCTCAGCCAGAATCATACTGCTTTCATTGCTTTCTATTTTTTTTAACACTACCCATTTGTCTTCAAGGCCATGGTGCAGAACTGATTTCAATAAAAAGCAAGAAATTAAGTTAATAATCTTGATCTGTTTTCCTAAAGTGATAAAACCCTCGTGGAAGGCCAGGGCTGTTTCAGCTCCAGCCAGACCTTAGGAATGCCTTGGCAGGGGCCATAAATTCAGTTTGACGTTCTTTCCTTAGATCCCAGTGTCTAGGTTACGCCCAGTAAAAATCAGCTGACTTTCAAGCAGGCTTTCGTTTGTTTCAAGTTGGAATCTGCTGTCCCTTTTATCTGTTTCCGGAAACTTTTTCTCTCCCTGCTGAGGTGGCATTGGAGGAAATTAAATTATTGTGCTAAGGAAGAGACAAGAGAGATATACTGAAAGCACCATGTGGCTCGTATAGTCGCTTTCTTACTGACAGTGTTGTTTTGAAGAGGCAGAATATATATTTCTCAGACTGTTGCGGTCCGATTTGTTGCAGAAAGTTTCTATGGAAGAAGTCTTAAAGTCATTTGTAACTTACTGCACGGTCAAATGTTAACACTGTCCAGCAAGGTATAACATTGTTCTGCTTGTTTTCTTAGCAGTTTTCCTGAAAGCAGTGTGTGAGCTCCTCTATGTATAATGAGCCTTGCCATGGCAGGAGAGTGTCTTATGTTTCTTGTTACAGTGCAAACTTTGTTGATTAGAAACAAATGCAAACCTTTGGGACTTGCCCTGTTCAACCACTACCCTAGAGCCAAGAGAGTAATTTCCTATGTATGTTCAAATGGTTCCCACTTACTCGCACAGACAGAGCCATCACCTCACACTAAAACCATAAAAATAGAGGGCACAGCAGTAACTGCCTTTAAGGAACAGCTCTGTGTGCTTGGCAATGTGCAGCAACATTACTCCAGAGAAAAGTCCACGTGGCCTTGTGCCTGTGGTTGGCACTGAGTCTCTCAGAGCTCTGCAATATGCCATTCTACTTGTATGGGAGGAGTGTGTGTGAATGTGTGGTCTTCTCTGTGCCCTCCTAAGCAGGACTAGAACAAGGACTTTAAAGAAATGCAAGACTCCATAATACCTAGTGCTCGTGCAAGGGTTGGTTAGGCTCCTTTTGCCCTTCTGCCCGTTAGATTCATACAAAAGCATTGACCGACTAAACGGCATTTGATCTGGCAGAGAACATCATGTCTGTTGTGAATTCACTCTGCAAGTGTTTCTGCATTGAATAAAAAAAAGAAAGGAGGGGAAAAGCTGGGAGAGAAAAAGAAAAAAGAGATAAAAAAAAGCCTGTCTGGATACAGAGTAAAAGCATTACATAAAATTCAACAAAAAACAGTATGGAACTTGTATTTATATTGAAAATAACAGCATTTCATTGTCAAAGTAGCTAGACAAAGAAATTACAGATTTTAGCAAACGTTTCTGGGGGAATAAAAGATCTTGGAAGAGAAAACAGATTCACTGATTGTGGAGGGAGGGGGTGGAATTGGTGCTGACACAAAAATGTCTCACAGATCTACTGTTACTGCTACCAATTATTTCTGAAATGCCATAGAGAATGTAGTGAAATACTTGGAGAAAAATAGAGAACATATTTTTCCCTAAGAGAAGGAAATAAGAGGTTGAAAAAGAAGCATAAGTCTTCACCTATATCAGTCTATAAGTAGCTTGAACAGTATTGCTCCCATTTTCTACTCAAACTTCTCATTAAAGTGTTTAGTGCAGAGAATTTAAGCAATCACCATTATCTCAGGAAGATAAATGCTCCTTAGACCAAAACTACTCAACTGTGAGATGGACAGTGGGCTCAAAAGGACGCTTAATTAGGCAGAGTCCTTTGAATCAAACATTTTTCTGTCTGTATTGCTGATTTAGTTTGGCAGTGACTTGCTCTCAAAGTACACGTAGGAACTGTGCATAAGACGATTGACAGCTGTGACAGACCTGAGCTGTAGTGTGCTCAGCTGTTGCTCTGCCTGTCTGTCTGTAATGTGTTGAGGTTGGACTACAGACAGATACCCAGCTACTCACTGCCCCTCTTCAACAGGACAAGGAGAGGAAATAAGATGAAAAAACTCACAGGTTGAGATAAAGACAGGGACATCACTTACCACTGAGGCAGGAGGCCAGAGGAGGCAGGAAGGAGGTCAGATCAAGTCACACCAAGTTTATGTGAACTCTGGGAACATCTTATCTCCCAGATGACTTTTCACTGTAGAAACCTTGATCCCTGGGGTTCCATCCATGTTCAATTCTCTCACCTCACCCATCTCTTGCATGTTTCCGTATCACTCAGCCCTGTCACTGTATGGCCTTTATCCTTTTTTTCTTCTTTTCCTCTTCTCCAGGAATCTTCTTTACCTCCTGCTTTTTTGTTTCCTCAGTGTCTCTGCTTCTTGTCCAAGCCTGGATTTGTTTTAACCTCTTTACATCTCACACACATGGACAGACCTGCTTCTTGCTCTCAGCTTTGTTATTCTTTAGTCAGTGTATGATCCCTTTTGAACAATAATCAGAATAATCAGAATTTTGAATGATCTTATAGGAGAGTAATTAATATTACCCATAACAAGAGTTTCCAAATGAACTGTGAAATTAACTGTTTCACAAACAGTGAGTACTGAAGCCTGATTCCTGCTGGGTCTGTGCCACGAGACTGAACAGGGCAGAATCTCTGTGGTCTAATAACAAGAAAAGTCATCTTAGTTTTTCTCTCAAAGGGAACCTTAAAGGATCTCTTGACTTTCCCCAGATGTAATATAGTGTATTAATGTACTATGTCCTAGTGAAATAAGGACAAGAATATTTTTCAGTCCTTGTTTGTGCAGACCAGCTGAGCAAAGAGTCTATTTCTGTGTTTCAATGCTTGGCTCCCTGGTGGGATGCCACAGGGGGATGCGTGCAGATGTGTGCCTGCAGCATAGGCCTGCCACAGAGGACCAAAGCTTGCAGGCCTGTGCTCTGAGCTGAACCATTAGCACATCTTTGGAAAATAAATCTTTAAAAACCCTGCTTTTCATTTCAGCACAAGCAAATGTTAGCTAGTCTGGCTCTTGACAAGAAAACAAGGTTAAACCTGAGGAGACCCATGCAGCCTATGTTGCTTTTAAATAAGCAAAACAAGATTATGACGTCCCACCTATAAATTACTGGTTTCTTTATTTGTCAGCGCTGATACATGAACAGCTGTGCAGTAATTATTGCGGAGTGGTGTGCCTATGGTTATAGGGTTTACTGAGGCATTCTCACTCTTGTCAGAGCAGAAGAAACAGCATAACTGGCCATCACCTTTTAGTAAATCTCCTTCATAGGAACTCTGAAATGAGGAAAACAGAAATTAGTCATACGGTTCAAATTAATTACGAAGCATTGACTTAACTAATTCTTGCAGGACATCACAGTGAAATGAACAGACTAACAAGCAACAACAACAAAACTGTGACTCTAGTATTACTGAAATGAGACAACCTTGCTTGTAGTGGGGAAGCTGAAAATAGGATGGAGATTTTGATCAGCCTTGCAATAAATAATACATGTTTCTAAACTAATGGTTATAACACCGATAAGCTACTACCAAACCTTAGAAGCAATGTATGTTTTGTCACAGAGTAGAATCCAGTTAAAGACCTGTTACCTTTTGCTATCAATTATTATTTCTTGAAGTTGGAGTTTTTCCTTTCTTTTTATTAATTCTGGTTTTAGGCAAAAAAAAGAGTGCATTATGTGGAATTCAAGAAAGCACATGCCACAGGAATGTCAACCTGCCCTTGAGCAAATAGTTTAGCAAACCCCAAACACCCGACTCTCAAAAGCAAATTCATGAGCTGCTTTCTGCAACCTACTATATATTAGCAGGCATGAATTAAACATGCTTATCCTTCTGCTTGTTTTGCTGAGGCAACTGTTGTAAAAGAACAAAACTACCTGAAGGGATGTAATCTCAAATGTGAGGCAATAAACCTTTCCTGTTCTCAGTAAATTTTTATGTGTATATATTTAATAATACCTAAACCTAGAATACTTTGCTTCCTCCAGAATTTTTTAACCCTGCAGGGTATATTGCTGATGAAAATCAAGCATTAAAAGTGTTTAATATTTGGCTGAATTATTTCATACAAGTAGTGGTGATTTTGGGCTAATGGCTGAGACTACTTAAGAACAAAAAAAAAAGTGAAAAGAGTGGTTATGCTGTTCCTCATCCCCCTGGTTTAGGCTGTGTTGGACTAGCCAGCAATAAAGAGGATTCTTTGCGCCATTAAGTACACAAATTTGGATTGTTAGCACTCTTTTGTCTTGCCATTTGTCTTGCTGCTTGATACTTAAGATGCCAGTCTGTTATAAGAAACACCACCTGTCCCACAAGAATTTAAGTCAGACTCAATATCTACTTCATTGCCCCTTTTGAGCTTTCATCCTGGAAGGCTTTTCCCAAAACAAAGTGGTGGTTATTGCAGCAGACGTTTGAGTGACCTTTATGCCTGCCGCTAGAGGGTATTATGTATCCACGGTTTATCGTCGGTCAGGCCCCCGTTGTGCATCTACGTACACCTGGCTTTTCCGGAGTTTTAAAACTGAGGCAAAGTCCCTCAGGGAAACCCAAAAGAATTAAGGTTCTTTTAAATATGAGCATCTAAATTCTGCAGTCTGCTTTCACTATTTCAGCCTGAGACTACTTTTCGGAGAGCTGCAAGTGTGAATGAGAACTGAATGGAATAAAGGGAAAGCATAATTCTCAGGATTTGCGGAAAAAAGCAATTAAAAAAATCCATAAACAGAGCTGTTTAGCAGACAGAGAACAGGAGAGGGAAATCCTAGCCTGTCATACCAGACTGAACGTGGAGGCCTGATGTAACATGAAGCATAAGCCAAACATCCATTAATCATGTTTCCATGTACTTGGGTGGTACGATCTCTCAGCAGCCAAAACAAAGGTCCCAAGGCTGAGCAGCAGCCCTGGATAAAAATACAACTGAAGAGATCTCTGTTTGTTAATTCTGAGGAGGGAAGAGCTCATTTTCACTCTGCTGAGGTAACCATCTGTGTGCCTGTGCAACAGTCCCACAATGCAGTCGTTAACCAGAACAGAGGGTATCACAGCTCTGACTAGTGACAAGGGCTGTGCAGCAGCAGTTTTGCTTCTAGAGGACACTGGATTCTTCTGAAAGAAAATCTCTGTGTTCAGCTCTTGAATTTGTTCTGCCGGCAACAAAGCATTTTTCTGCTTCCAGCTAATGAGATAAAAGAGTTTTAAGAGAAAAGTTACTTGTGAACTGTTAAAAGGATCCATGCATCCTTGCCTTTGAAAGGATCAAGATGCATACTGACACACAGTCAATGTATTTATGTAACCAGAATGTCTTTCTTTGGCTAATAGCACTGGAGCTCCTCAGTGACACTGTCTGTTTCCCACTTCCCTCAGAGCACAGACATTTCCCTGCACTGCAGCACTGAGGACCAGGGCATTTAGATGGCACCTGAGTGTTAACGTAAAAATGCCAGTGCCGAGTTCCAGATTTGCCACAGTTCAGTCTTTTATTGCGAAGACATCAAGTAGTTTCAGAAGTATTTGCTCTGCTAATCTGGACTACATTTAATGGCTATCGGATAACCCTGCCATGGCAATTGTTAAGGCGCTTTTGTCCCCAGTCAGTGGAAGTGCAGATGGCCTAGCAGCAAGACTGCCTTTCTTGAAAGGGCAGTGCCTGAGGAAAGCAGGAACACTGAAATGCTGTGTTAAAAAGGACTGTGGATGGGTCAGGGCTGCAAGGCATCCATGACTGAACTCTTTCCCTTCTATCATGTATGTGGAGGGCCTCAATCAGTAGAACAAAACCCTGATGAGAAGCCAAGTTGATGGGGACTGTGTCTGTGTCTTGCCATAAACCCTAAACTGAAAAATCGCAGCAGCACAGCTCACAGGTAGTGTTGGAAAGGGGACTAATAGGATTAAGCATATCAAGTGTGCATTCATCAACAGTACTACAGAGAGTCTGCTGCTGCTCTTGTGCAAAGAAATAGTGCCAGTACCCTCGTGACCTTTTCTGGAGCTAAATTTGGCCCTCTGAGCAAATATGGTATATTGTGAAGTTATCTTCAGGAATGGGGAAGTCAGGGGTTACAAGCGAGAAACAGAGAAGATGTATGAGCAGGCCTAGAACTGCCAAACTAGAGAAACTGACCTCTGGAAATAAGGGCTAGGTTCAAATCTAGGTAAGAAGAGATCTTTGTCTACAGATTAAACAGGATGCATGCCAGAACCAGGTTCTGTTTACTAGTGTAATGAAGAACCTTGTATGTTATTTATTTACTATATATATTGGAAGTGGTGTTACTTTTTCCCCTAAACCACCTGTATATAGTCAAAATAGGGGGATTCCCTGCATAAACCTGCCCACAAATTTCAGTGGAAGGTATTAAATGATCAACCCAAGAAGATTATTGCAACAATAAAACATGTATAATCCTTTAAAAAAAAAAATCGCTTGCAGAGATTACAAAAAAAAAAAAGAGGTTTTAAGAGGATTATCCTAACAATAAAGGACATAAAGAGTCAGGTTCGTATATTCTGCCAAAAATACAGGGACTTGTCATGAAATTATATTACAATAGAAATGGGATTATGTGTAGTCTGAAAAAGGCCTGGAAATTAGTGCAACTACTTGTATTCTGTTATCAGTTCTTATTATAGTATATGATACTCAAATCCTTGTGGGTCTATTTCAGTTCCTGGAGGGTAAGATGTCTTGAAATGCAAATAGCATGAACAGGTTACAGGATAGGTTTATAGCTCATATTAGCAGATGTGTGGAAATTTAAAATTGAAAAGCATCCTGATTTTAGCTGGGTAGAGTTAATTTACTTCATAGTAGCTTGTATGGGGTTATGTTTTGATTCGTGCTGTAAACAGTGTTGATAACACGGGGATCTTTTAGTCATTGCTGAGCAGTGCTTACACGGTGTTGAGGACTTTTCTGCATCTCACCCACCCCATCAGTGACTGGCTAAGCATGCACAAGAAGCAGGGAGGGGACACAGATGGGACAACTGTCTCCAACTGACCCAAGGGATAATCCACATCATAACATGTCATGCTCAGCACATAAAGCTGGGGAAAGAAGAAGGAATTAGGACATTTTGTTTTCCCAGGTAACCATCACACATGATGGAGCTCCACCATCTTGGGTATGGCTGAACACCTGTCTGTGATGGGAAGTGGTGAATTAATTCCTTGTTTTGCTTTACTTGCATGCACAGCTTTTGTTTTACCTGTTAAACTGTTCTTATCTCAACCCATGAGTTTTCTTACTCCTACTTTTCTGATTCTCTTCCCCATCCCATCAGGCAGTAGTGAGCAAGTGACTGTGTGGTGCTTAGTTGACATCTGGGGTTAAACCACAACAAAGATAAAGCCATTTGCAGTTCTCAGTCTTGAAGTTGTCTTATTCTCCTGAAGCTACATTTACTCTGCCCTATCAAGGATTTTACCTCCTGTGGGCTTCCATCTATTAGCTCTTCAAACTAGATAGATTCCCACAGAAGACAGAGGTAAGTGCTGCTTAACTCATGGCTTTAGATATAGCAGCCAGACAACAAATTTATTCCCTTTGCCCATTTCTAAATGTCCAATGAGCCTGAAGAGGTCAACTGGATGAAAATAACAGCATTTTTCCTTTGGCTTGAAACTCACATGGATTGCTACACATATACTAAACATGGTCTTCTCTACAAATCAAGAGATTTGTAATTTTAGTGCGTTCTTGAAAAGAACAAAATACCAAAATTGCTCTGGGCAGCCACTTACAAACTTCTTAATGTTTTCCAAATATATTGCTAATTTCAAGAGTTATGATACAATACTATTTATCATAGGATTGTATTACAATTCTGTCCTGTCCTTACAAAGACTAAAATATGCAAAGCATAACTGAAATAGACATTCTGAAAGCTGGAAATGCCTAATAGAAGACCCAGAGTAATTTTTGCAATCCAAAAATTCAGAGCACCTTACACCATCTTTGTTTATAGATGTGCCATGCTGAGGAGGTCGAACAGACTTTGGTGGTGATGGCTTCTTTTTGCTCCTTGCTAAACTATGGTGCTCTCAGTCCTCCAATCAGAAGTGCTGAACAGCTCCAGCATTTGACTAAATGCAAAACTTTGACACATATATGTTCTTAATGCTGAAAATTAGAGTTCTATTACTTAGGTCTTTTTACAGATGTGCGGAACATTTACAAGGAAGCAAACAGCCATGGAGTTATTCTGTGTTTCACCTCAGAAGGAATTCTCAGAGGGTCTTTTGCTTCCTCGGGAAGTATCTTGCAGAATCATTTTCTTTCCCTTTATTCTCTGCGGAGGAAGAAGTGGGCTGTAAGTTCCAACCCCCCACTCCACTAATTGTGGTAGCATGCATACCTCAGGCATTGACTGTCTCATACATATCTGAAAATATTGTTGTCTATGTGAATTTATACCTTGTACCTGGGCTTTGCAATCCACAACTGCTATTGCAACTTCTGTAGGCATCTGTGTATTTGCTCTAAATGGGGTAGCTGAAAATCCTACTGTCATGGTTACTGCTATGAGTACTAAGCTATTATGTGCTTATCCAGAGCATCAGGAAGTGTTATTCAGCTCATGCAGAACCAGGGGATACAAAAGCTGCATTGCTTTCTATAACAGAACTTATTAATTTTAGGGAAGCTCTGATATATCTAAAGAAGAGCTGCATACACACAGTGGACATAGTTTTATCTGTTGTACTTTAGTTTTCCAATTTATTTCACTGTCACTTATTCTGTTATGTGCTCTCATTAGTATGAGAAAATACATTTATGCACTCTAACTCTTACTCTGGATATCACAAACGCAAATATGAGTATTTGTCCTCAAGAATCTGAGCAAACATAGGTGTTGGAACCCTGAGACTAAATATGCATTTGGGGCGTGCATACCTTTTCATCTGGAGAAATGCGCACAGGGAAAGGTCGTGCCCTGAATTGTCTGTTTCTTTCCATTAATTGCAAACAAGTCAGAAGTGGACAAACCTAAATGTACACTTATGTAAGGACACGAAAATCCCACCTGATGCATCTGAGCATTAAAAAAAGAAAAATCTTACAAACTACACTGGGCTTTGTATAGAAAATAATCCCCCCATGCACACTATCTATTTCCTCAGTTAAACCAGCTGTCTTGGTTAAGCCCTGCCACGCAGCCCACTCACTCACCCCCCCCACCCCTGCCTTCCTCCCTCAGCTCCCAGAGGGATGAGGAGGAGAATAAAGAAGAATACAACTCCCACAGGTTGAGATAAGAACAGTCTATTAACTAAGGTATAACACAAATCA
>WYDI02031690.1:0-61349 GCA_009867235.2 Psittacus erithacus
TCCACCTATCAAATTGATGTCTCTCCAATTTAGAGACAAGGATGTCATGTGGGACAGTGTTGAATGCTTTGCACAAGCTCAGGTAGATGACATCAGCTGCTCTACACCTGTCCGTCAGTTCCGTAGCTCCATCATAGAAGGCCATCTGTAATGAAGATGCTGATGTGTAATGGAGAAGATCAACTTACAGAGTAAGAAGCCAAGTACACAAAATTGACAATTTTATATCCAGAGACTTTTTTTCTGGAAATCACGGATTTCTGTTAGCTTGTATATCACTTATAGCTTTCCCTGTGCTGTGAGAGATACATCACACACTAACAGCATGCAATTGTGCGTGTGCTGTCTTCCCACATATCTTATATATTTGTCATATTTCAATGGGAAACGCATATTAAGAGTCTCCTCTTGTTTCAGTTACTATTTGAATATGTTCAGTGCAAACTGGGCCTCTTTCATCAAGAAGCTCATAAAAGCTATAGCATAACTGTGCCATAATGTTACTGAAGCTGAAGACTGAAATTATTGAGGAACAATTAGAAATTTCCTTGAGGCAGCAGGCGTACTATGAAGGGATGAAATTTAATGAGACAAGGGACCTTTACTCTTTTTCAAGAAAATTCTAAGCTTTTTATTTTTTCCCCTGTCACTTCTGGGATTAGGAAACACAACTGTAAATCTGTGTATGTGACACACTTAGTAAATGATTGTTTCAGAGCTAGAAGAAGCAATAAGGTAAGGCTGTGCTTGAATAGACAGACCTATACAAGCAGCCTCTGAAAGGAACCTGTCCTTTGGAGGTGCGCTGTGCTGAGATGTCCTGCTGCTGCCAAACTGCTTGTAAGCCTGTAGTGATGGAATGAGCATGTTACCCATACTCAGCATCCTGACAAGCTGCAGGGCAGTATGGGATGCAGTGCCAGGCCAAGCCCACTGCCTTCTAGAAGCTCCTGTGAGTTGCTCTGCTGGCCAACAGAAACTGAGGCACCAACAGACCAGGGCTTTTTTGGCTTTATTTCAGTATTCCCTTTTGCATGCTGTGATGAGTCCTGTAAGCTAGAAGAACCACATTGCTGCTGAGCAAATACATGCACTCAATTTTTCTGTCCTACAGAAAAAGAAATTGCAGTTTCAGCACAGGAGGGATTTCAGAGGCTACAATGCGCTTTGCGTGTCTGATTTTATTTAAAACCCTCATCTTTTTTTATCTTCTTTTCCTAGCTTAATGTGTTTAAATAAGGGGTGTTGGAGCAGTTGAGTAAAAGGGAAAACAAAAGCCAATGTTACAAAAGCTAATGGTACAGATTTTGTACCCTTGAGGGTTTTGGCACTAAACAAATTTCCTGCCCTGTAAAGCAGATGTTGAAGCTGTAACTGAAGTTCAGACAACTTTCCTCCCACTGTGGACACAGCCTTGCTTTCTTAGCACCGAGTTTTCTTCTACAGCTTGTGTCAGGTATCTTGATAGTTAAAGACTAGGCTGGAGGCAGTTTCTCTATTAGCTTGCCTTTACTGAGTGTCTGTAGATCAGAGGTAAGAAAGAGCCATATCTGGGTAAAATAGAAAGACAATAGGAAAGTGCCACCTTTTTCATTCCAGTGGTGTAGCCCCTATCCATACTAATAAATATGTTTCTGAGCCTGCTTTCAGTAAATGAGGTGAAGGGGATAATGATGCCCAGCTGTTGGAGGAGCAGTGGGATGTCTGAGGTATAATCTCAGTTGTTCCCCTGGCCCATGCCTCACTAACCATATCAGAAATAGTTTATGAATTGGGAAGAGACTCCCTTTTGTGCAGTTTGGAATCTACAGATAAGGAGTGCTTCATAACAGGAAAACTGTATTGCTAGATGTTGCTTGAAGTTTGGCGAGATGCCAACTGAACTGCTGATACGGAGGCCTCTTTCTGCAGACACATTGACAGCTGGGCACATGTTTGGTATTACAGGTATGCCCTTAATGGAGCGATAGGAAGCTCCTAGGCAGAGTTGATATTAACTGTCAATGTGGTGACTGACACCTTGGCTCGAAGAAAGATGAAAGGTAGTGCACTGTATATTGAAAAAATGGGGTAAAGAGTGTTTTGGAAAGTTTTTCTTTGAGCCTATAGGGCTGATTAAGCTAGTCTGACTGGACAGCATGCACTAGGACAGGTCATAATATGTGTTGTGCTACCAAAGCTGATTACATGCCTGATCATGGCAGGATTTTTCCTGTTGGGGCCAGATATTAGTCTGTGATGAAGTAAGCCGACATTATGGTGAAAGCTGTCATCTGCTGCTGGCCTCTGAAATTAAGAGAGTTACTGTCAGAGATGTTATCCAAAATAGCATCAGTAGTTTGAGATGAAATTAAGCTTGCTTTTATCCTGTATTATGTTAATCCCAATATTTTTTTATTTATTTTTTTTTTTTTACACTGCTGCTACCAATACAGCTTTCTGCTAGTAACCAGGCTACTTTCTGCACAGTTGTGTTGTTTGTATAGCACCATGGGAATGCCTCAGATAAGGACTGAGACCGGAGCAGTTCACTGGCTTTAATGTCATGGGGGATTTTCTATGGATTATTTTTGTGGAGATTGCTTCGAGCTCTCAATCTGTATCTGTAGCAGTGCTACAGAATCTTGCCAGAACACCATAAAAGAAAACTGCACTTAACTGAAATGAGTGGTTTTAGTTGAACTATAAAACCGTGACACTTTGGACAGGTATGGAAGTAGACCCATGCAGTTGGCTCTCACCTTGTACTCCTTTGCAGGTGGGTCTGTGCCCAGCACACTTGTGGAGCTGTCTCCCCTGTGTAAGCCACAACTTCTGCAGGGGCTTTGCTTGACCTTTATCCTAATCAGCACATTGGGCCCATTGGGTGAGGCTTAGAAGGTGTAAGTGACCTGGGATCAAAGGAGCCTTGTTTTCCTTTCTTTCAGCCTAGTATGTTGGTACTTTGCTGTTACCCATACACCCATCTTTTCACCTGGGATGCTGCAGACTGGGAGAAGAGAGTCTTCAGAGATCTGTTAGAAGCTAGAGAAAGAATAGTTTATATAATTCATTCTTAGTAATTAAAAAACTCCCCACTTTTTAATTGAAGTAACTTAAAATAATGTGCTACTTCATTTTCATCTGCCTGTATGATATGTAGATCTTACCTTAAAGATAATCCATCAATCAGCTATCCTCTTACCAGTGCCAGGACAGAATAATGACCCATGAATGGATGGAGCATAGATAAGATGACTGCTCCCTTTCCAGTTTCTCTGCAGATATCAACATAACTTTAAGGCCATTCTTTATTCATTGGATAAATGTGTAGAAATATATGGAGATCAACTTCTGCATCTTGACGGATACGTACCAGCTCTTTGGCAGATGCCTGTGGATGATTTTTTTGTCCTTTATTGATGGGATAGTATAGAGTCTCAAATGGAAAAAAGCGCCCCTCAAGCCAGCTGGGGCTGGCTTAAACTGGAAAGTTTAAGATTTGGACCTGGTTCTGAATTTTGCAACTGAGCCTGAAAGACAGGAGCAGCCATCTTAATTAGGATTATCTGCCAGCATGAGACAGCAGTTTGTGTGCGGCATGAGCTGCCGTTTCTCACCTTGCCTAACATTGAGTTTTGTAGAACAATGTAAGAGAACTCCCTATGTGCTAGTTGTGACATGTCTTAGACATCTGTATCTGCAGCACTGGAGTTCTGATCTTTTCTTTCTGCTTCTTCTCTTAAAACATAAGTCAGGAACTGACTAACTTTGATAGACTTCAGTGTAATTTATTGCGCATGTCACTGAAAAAGAAAATATCTTCAAGTTTTTACTCACAATTAAATACATTCATGCTTAAATCTCCTAAATTGAAAATGTTTTCCCTTTATAGTCCCTTTTTCTTCCCCTTGCCAGATGCCACAAAAGTACAATCTCAGAGTGACAGGTATTTTGTTGGACTACAAACATGTTTTCTAATTGGACCTGTCCCTGAACTCAAACATCAAATCCAAGCACTCAGCAGAGGGAGAGTAGAGTGTTCAGGTTTGGATAGAACTTTGAAATTCAGACTCTATATTAATGAAATAATTCTAATTTTTTAAACTTTCATCTTAATTTTCTTTTTAAATCTTGCTCAAAGGATACATTTTCAAGTTGCCAAAGGCTGTGTGGTACTTCTGCCAACATCTGGGGCATGGAGAGTATACTGCTTCCTGGCACGTGGATAACTGGCACAGCAATGTGAAAGCGAGGCATCTCTCTGGAGATACTTATGGTCTCTGTTACCTTCCTGTGATGCTTTGTCATTTGCATCTTCTGGTCTTTTGTACCTCTGAGGTCTTAGTTTTTAGGGAGTGGTTACCTAGGATTTTGTAGTCCAGTGAGGTACAATGATGGGATGCTATATGGGCTTCCTGGACTTCCTAATTTCCATTGGGCTGTCTAGAAGGCTAAATGTATACGGCTAAAGAGATTAAGAGCAGTTTGATATAAATTGCTGAGAGATCTGCTGTGCTTTTTGTTTGTCAATCACTGATGAGATCCCACAAGTACATTCCAGGTCTCCATCCTGGCTCTCAGGAGGTTCATGCTGCTCAGTTTCTCTGTGCCTCAGCATTTAAAAAAGCACCTCTGTAAACCTTCCTTTACATCAAATGCTGTTGCAGGAAGGGATGACCCCAAGAGCATGTGATGTGCTATGATAAAACGGTGATGGGGAGAGCTGTTTACATACCTAGGGCAGATGATCTGACGTATGGAGCCTCATTCCTTTCTCTGTTAAGACTTGATCCACAGGCTTTTGAAATCTTTCTGGATTTGCCTTAATGCTGCAGCTCTGTCGTCACAGAGTGCTTGGGATGAGGGATAAAAACAGCCTGTGGCAATTGGGGATGGGCAGGAGAGGGTGATGAAATATCACCCTTCTAGTCTTCCTATAGCTCCTACTTTCACAGTTGTCATCTGTTAAATCGCTTGTTCCAGTAAAATGAACAACTGCAGCTAGGTAGGTGACTCTGCTGCTACCAGGGCTAGTGGAGAAGAGTCTCAGCTCTTCTGAAGTTTTGAGAAGCTATATATTTTGTGATTTCTGGGTATTTTATCTATCATTCTTTAGCTCTGGGAGGAGCTAAAAAAGAAGTGATGATATTTATTTTGTGTGTGTGCACATATTGCATGTATGTACATTATAACACAGTGGTTTCCTTGAGAATATATGGCTTGTAAAACTGCACTGCATATCTGTTCTCCTCCCTAGTGTAATAATCGATATCGGTAAAATATCAAAAGAGCTAGAGGTTTCAAAGACAGCTGTGTTGCTTTCCTCTTCCACTTACATTGCATCCTATTAATTCCTGTCCTTCATTTTGATTGTTTCTATATTTAGTTTACAGGTCTATCCTAGACCATGATGATGAAACTGATGTAGGAATTTGGCCACTTAGGTGGCCATTATACCTATATTTAGAAAATTCTTCTAATGACTCCAATACCCCATTGAATACCACCAATACAGTCATGTTTATTTAAAGAATATAATACTAATGAACATCAAGAATAGACCTCCATGCTACAATTAAATAATTGCTTTAGAGGGTAATATAATGCTTACTAACAACATTTGTAACCATGCAATTCAAAATAAAGAATTCTTTGCATCTCAGTGGTACAAGCCTAGACCCAAGCTTTGGACCTCAATATATGTTAAGTAAAAAACTAATTCTTTTTTCTAAAAATTATCATCAAAAACCTAAGAGTCAAAAAGTTTGTGAAGCACATACCAAATTTTAAGAATACTTGACCTGGGCATGGATGTGTATAGCAACTAAGCAAAGTCTGCAGCCTCTGTTAACTTCATATTCTCATTCAAAATGAAAGTAACAGTAGTGATGAATGAGCTGAGTAGTCATCCTCACTAAGATTTTGGAACTGGATCTCTGTTGCACATTGCTCTCGAAGAATTTAGTAGGATATAAGGTAATTTCTGGGACTGTTTTCAGTTCTGTTCTGAGCATCTGTTTGAAGGCTAAAGGGGAGAGGGATTAAGGAGATATGATGAAAATACCAGAACTGGGTTTGACCATTCAGTAGGTGGCAGTTTTGCCTGAAGCTGGCACTGAACCAGTGCCACAAATAATGTATTTTGGCCAAGGTCTGGCTTTTGAAATTACCTCTGATTGCTGGGATTAACTTTATAAGGATTCAGATACGTACAGTATTCTTCTACTTGGACAATTTTTAGTTGACCTTCAAGAAGCCCCTTCATCTAGTCCAGCCTTATCACACACTTAACTATACTTAACTGTGAAGCTATACAAATGAACAATTTTATTTAAAAAAAATGGGAAAGGAACAAGAGGAGAGAGGAAATAAAAGGCTAGGAGAAGAAAGTCATAAGCAAGGAACTCCCCAAATCTAGCATTTTCCCACAGTGTGTTTTGGTCCTTGAAGGAAAAACAAGGATTAGGACCCAGGAGAGGCTCAACTTTGCAGTGCATAGGGCAGAGTAGGAGTCAAGTGTGTGCATCCTTCTCAGGTAGGTGCTGGATTCCAGCAGCAGCTAGAAGGGAGCAGTCTAGGTAGTGCCTAGAGAGGGGTAGTGAAGCCTAATATCTGAGGAGAGCTTCCTGGCTCAGCTTGCCTGAGCATGTATCAAAATAGTGCTTTATTCCTTTGCCTCTACCTCATTTCCACTGTGTCTCCTATGTGTCTATGCCTGTTTTTGCTTATTGCCTTCTCAGTGATCCTTTAGCTTTCTTTGTAATTTGAATGCCATGCCTTGGGCTGGTTCTGAAAATGCTGAGCAATGTGGGCTATTCTGGTATAGTATCCCCTTTCTGTTTCATAGCTCCATACTTCCAGCTTCAAAAATAGTTTCCTGTCACTGTCTTGAACTAATATAATAAATGCAAGCAGCCAAGTCATCCTGCAAGAGCATTATTAGTTTTTTTGATAAATAATTTTAATTGGTTTCTTTGAAAATTACAATTTTTAAGCATTAAAAATTAATTAAGAGAGAGGAAGGGGGCACTGTTATGCACAGTGTGACTTTATGAGATTATCTGATATTTGGGAATTAAAATTAAAAATCGTATGGAACCATGTAAATGATGCTTTCTGAAAGTGTTCTAAAGTGGAGAGGATAAAGAAAATGCCACAGAAACTTCCAGAAATTAAAGATCTACTGAAGGCAAGAAGCCTTCAGCCTTTCTATGGGGAGGAGGAAAAAAGAAATAATCTGGAATGCATAATGTATATCCCAATTTAGTGTTTCAGAGTTTTTCCAAAGATGTGACTAAAACACATGTAGACCAACCAGCTCTAAAAGCTGAACAGAGTGAATTACCTTAGTTTTCAAATGTCCTCTGTGGTCAGGAGCTCCTTCATTCAAAGGCTTGTTTTAAATACCACTCTTTGAGTTTGCAATGTTTTTATTGCCTGTGCATTTACAAGAAGCGGATTAAACTAAAACCCTTCCTAAACATTTGTTGTTTTTTGACAATCTGAAGAGTAATGCTCTTTGCATGTGCTTTTACTTTATAGGACAGCTTTTCCTCACAGATTTATACACTTTTTTTTCCACAAAGATTTAATTATGAGACAGCTGGTCTGATTATGAATCAATTCTTTTAGTTAATCTGAAAGAGAAGTAAGTTGTACTTTGGGATAGAATTACATATGGTTTAGTTCAGTGGTAATGGTGAAATATGTGAAGCTTCATGCAACCCTGACTGGCTAATATTTGACAATATTTATTATCGAATGCCTTGAGGCATAGCTGTTTCTGCATTATGTGATTTGGAGAAGTTGTTCCCTTTGGTGGGAGCTATGAAGTTATGTTCTACAGCAGGTTGCATTTAAAAGATGAACTATGGTTCAAGCTTGCAAGTGGTGAGATTAAGACACTGATATTTGTTAGAAAAGAAATGGAGGAAAACAGGCAGTCTGTAGGTAGAAGTAAACGAACAAGCCCATTATTTATTTCTTGTTTTAAGATGGTAGTATTTCAAAACTTTACATGAAATTATATCAAAGAAACCTTTCATACATCAGTTTGCTTTGGATTGGTTTTAAATATTACCTATGAATACAAATTGTTCTTTGAAGGGATGTAACAGAAATCTTGTGGTGGCATTTGCGAAGCAAGTCTGACAGCTCCTTGCCTCTGGGAAGCAGATACAAAGTGGTGAATGTCTTTGCCTGGTTCTTTTAGCTCCGCATCTTTCTCTTTTCCGCTATTTGTTTATCTTTCTGTCCCGTGACCAAAAAAATAAGCTAATTTCAATATGGGCTAAAATATTGCAGTTGTCGCTGTCAGATGAACTTGCTATAAAAAAAAAAAAAAGAGAGGAAGAGAAATAGAATACAGTTTTTAAAGCATCCTTTTATTTCCCTGGTTCTTTCTGGTAGGCCAGGGCTTGCTCTCATTTGAAACTGGAGCTATTCCCATTAGAAGCCTCTTGATAGGTGGTGCACTGGTGCACTGTGCTGATGCTGTTCTCTGCTTGGGACATTTAACCTGCCCTGCAGATGGAAGGTGAACAACTGTCCTAAATGTAAAAATCTTACACTTCTGTGACTAAAGTGAGGAAGGCTCTCTATCTGAAGTGAAAGATGCTTGTCCTTGGAAAGTGTTCACTCTCACTAGCAGTCACAAAATGCAGCATGGTCTTGTGCGCAGAGTGTCTGACTGCTCACCAAACATACCCATTGCTGTGAAACACTGAAAGTGTTGGCTTGTTTTCATGTTCTTCATAACCAGGGCTTGCTTGTCACCCTTCAGGATGGCAGAAATACCACTGCTGATTGCAGAGGCAGAAATTTGTTATCCAGTGAGGGTGTACAGCTGAGCTCCATGGGGCAGGAGGTAGGCCATGGTGCTCGACTATGACTTCCTTTTAAAACTGCACAAGTTCTGACTTTTTAAGATGCAGTTCAAGAAAGAAACTCTCCAGGATGAAGATACAGTATTAAAATGCCTGGTTGGAGGGAAAATTTCTAATTTCTAACCCTTTTTTAGTTGGCATAACAGAACAGAATCTCTTGGTTTGTTTTTTTTTGAAGCAGTCACTTGGATATAAGTTATGCATTGTTATTACACAGTAATCAAATGATTCAAATGCAATGTAATTTTTAAATTAAGTAATTTAAAATCATGGTGTTTTTAAGTGCCCTGCTCTAATGAAATGCTACTTTTGGCTGCTTTTTTGTCAAGAACAATGTTGACTGTTTTATGGTACCAGGGACATCATGTTGCCTCCTCTGATATTGCAAACATGATGCAATAATTAAAAGAAATAAAGCTCTGCAATAATTTCTTCATGCAGTTGAATGGGAAACTGTCTGACAATTTGTTAAATAGGAACATATTGCTTTGAAAATGCAAATGAATGAAATAAAATTGGCATTAGAAAATACAGTAGTGTTATATCAGCTATCAGCCAAGGAATTATCTGATCTAT
Source organism: Psittacus erithacus (assembly GCA_009867235.2). Classification (NCBI taxonomy): domain Eukaryota; kingdom Metazoa; phylum Chordata; class Aves; order Psittaciformes; family Psittacidae; genus Psittacus; species Psittacus erithacus. The sequence continues at coordinate 9,444 of WYDI02031690.1, forward strand.
TGCACAGGTTATTTGCATTTAATTTAATCACTTATGGATCTTTTTTCCTTACTGGTGGATTCTGATACTGATCTCTGCTCTGGTATCTGGATGAGTGCTGTCATTGGAGTCTACTGCAGCTGATATCCCTCTAATTTGCTGTGTAAAGCAGTGGGTCTTGGTTCAGCTGCTGATCCAGTTGAGTTGTGTGTACTCATGAATATACAGCTGAATCCTGTATTGTTCTTCATATGTCGTTCCAATAGATGGCCAATCTGTGTGTAAGTATCGATAATGGAGGTCTATGTCAGGTCTGCCCACATGGACTAATACCAGTATTGGCCAGCTCATTAAACCACCCAAAGGTGTCTTGCTGGTTGAGTGGCACTGTCTGCTGACCTAAGGTATGTATATTCTTGAATTTGGAGGAATTAGCAGAGGTAGGTTTTCCTCTGCTTTCTGGGCAAGGTGGCTGTGAATGCCTGCTTCAGGATGGGGATACCAGCCTGGTGTCAGATTCCCATTTGATGTGAGAGTAATTTTGAGCCAGGCAACACCCTTCAGGCTGTGGATCATGCAAAGTGACCAAGCAAGGGTGCTGTGTGCAGCTCAGCCATTCTCATGGCTCTTCTTGATCTCCTTTAGTCCTGTACAGCCATGAGGTAATAAAACAACACTTCACTCATATGAGCAGCTGGCATATGAAGCCGTGAATAGGATTTAAATAGACAGAAAATTCTGCTTAGGTTGCAGCAGAAGCTTCATTGCTGCAGTACTTCCAAGGTAGCCTTGGGGAAGATGGGCAGATGTTTGCTTTCTGCCTTTGTGGCCTCAGTGCCTTTTTTTATCAGGGGACAAGTCTTTTGAAAAATGCAGACAGATGGCATAGTCTGTGATCATCTAGTCCTCTTAAAAAATCAAGTCCATGGCTGACACCTTTCATGTGCAGATTGCTATGAAAGGGTTAAATGTTTGCAATGAGCTGCTGCATTGTAATTCCATAAGTACTACCACTACATCCTATTCTAAGCGTTAGGAAATAAGGCTGCTATCTCAGATGCTATGGTTGCCAATTTCCTGATGCTTGTTTCTAGCCATGCACATCTTCATCTTGTCATCTGCTTCTGATTACTTGACCTTCTTCTTGTAAAATATTACAAAATTAATAGCTGTTGTTACTGCCAACAACAGTGTTGTATAGGTCTTGTCATTTAAAAAGATAAGAAAATTTCCCTTACTGTACTATGATGGTGTGTCCTGAATCACACTGGGCATAAAGGCAGGCTGTTAGTAGTCAATCTAATGAAAAGTTTTAAGTAAGTTTCACTTGGCAGATTTTCACCCCTGCCAGCTCAGTAGTTCTCTGACAGTGATGATTCTTGTATTTCAGACTTATCCTAGGATACTTCTAACATCTTTCTTCCTTGAACAAGTGAATCCAGGCTACATGTTTCAGAATTGTTAAAAATATTTATTCATGTGGGTCTGGCTAAATAATGAGGTTTTTTTAAGCTGGGATGGAAGAATTGTTTAAAAACCAAAACTGTTTCATTTAGAAGGACTTCTAAATATTAAACATTTTTGTGGGAGAAGAATGCTCTTTTTAATTCAAATTGGGGAAAAAGTCTTGAAGAATATGAAAATTAAATGCAACTTTTCATTCCAGACTGAACAAACTATTTCAGTCAACAATGCAGACTTCCCCTCCCTTCTGATTCTGCTACTGAACCACTGTTCTCAACCCCCACTCCTTTCTTTCGCGTATCTCTACTCCAAGCTGAATTTTGCTTCTCCCTTAGTACAAAGCAGCCATAAAGCTGACTTAGAGTCTGTCTTGATGTTCAGTGTAACTTGTTCATGTGCTTCCGTCTGTTTCACACTGTTTAGACTACGTGAAACAGCCAGCGCACTGCAATGAATCTGGTCCATGCAACTGCACTGGATTCCTCTGCTGAAGTCTCATCTGTTACTCATCTAGGCTGCTTGTCCATCTAGACTGCTTGTGACCATTATAGCCAAAAAAGAACAACATTTACTTCCAAAAATATATATATCAAAAGTCTAGGGCACTTGGGTTGGAAAATGCACTCTGTGATATTATCAAATACTTTAATCTTTTTAGCATTAACTGTCACTGGAGGCTACCATTTCATCTGATTTACAGGGAAGGGAATGTCCATGAAATTTACCCTGTGAGTAGTAGCATCTCTGACTTGAATTCATCTCCTGGCAGACCAAGTTCAGCCAGTATTCAATTTTTACTACTCCCATGTAGAATAACTTGTCTCTCTTCTGATCCCTAAGCTGACTGATATGTTGAAGATTACAGTAAAATTATGTTTGAAAGAAAGCAATGGGAAAATACGGCTTCAAATCCCAGACTGTTTAGAGGACACCACTGTTAAAAATGAAAGAACTTAAAGCTAATAATGAGCACAATAAGGATTAGGACGACCTTCATCAAACAAACTGAGACGGCAGCTGGACTGACTTCACATCAGGTGTAATTCAGTTTAAAAAAGTAGCACTATTTTTTGCTGCCGCCTTATTAGCAGGAGGGAAACCAACAGCTTCCTTGGGTAAGGATCCAATAAACATGAAACCATTCCAAATATCATTTTGGGCTAGAAATGAAGCTGGATCAGACATTGATAGCCAGGAATGTAGTCCTCCCCCAGAGCAGAGGGCATGGGAAGAGAAGCGAAGTGGTTCGAGCGCTAAGCTGAGCCCTGACATGTGCTTGGTCAAGCTTTCTGAATGGATTTCATGATAGGTGCTGAGCTGTTTGTTTTAAAGAGTCAATTTTCAGCTCCTTGCTTCTAGGTTTTATTTAGAAGTGCCCAGAGGAGTTGGGGCAGGCTCACAGCTGTTCTTACATCTATATATTGGAAACTTCTCTTTCCCATGTAGTGAATTCTCCTTTGAGCTCCTATTTAAAACAGTCGTCTCCAAGACAATCCATTCCTTGAGCTGTAATAATTGTGACACTGTGAGTGATAGAAAGGCTGATGGACTACTGAAAGGAGTACATCTGGCATAGTCTCAGAGATTCCAACAAAGGCTTTATTTGCTTACGGAACACCTAGCTTAAATAGCAACAACATTGCCATCACTGTCACCAGACTGTTTTATATATGCTTTTTATACAGAGGGTCTCTGCATCTTTGGAGTAGGTTGTTCCCAAAGAGCATCTGTCCTTTGTAGGTAGTTCTGTGGCCTCGGTTGCCAGATTATCTAAGCCCTGTACTGCTCTGAACTAATATAACCCTACAGTATCCCTCTGGGATAAGAAGTACAATTACTGCTGTTTTTATAGGAGAGGCTGAGAACAGGCTATGCTGCAGAATAAGGATGTGCTGTGCTATGGTGTTAATTGTACCATGCTTGTGAGGGTAAGAATGGCTCATGCTGGCAAGCAGTGTGCAGACCCTCTGCGGGCCTTGGGTAGATGGTGTGTATTAAAGGCCATACCAGCTGTGTGCAATAGTCCGTGCCAGCTGCTGTCGCTACTGCAGTTACACAGGGGAGTTTGAGTAAGCAGGCAATGACCTACGCTGTCATTCTGCTCTTTGGATATAGCCAAAATGACGTGCCCAAGGTCATGAAGACAGCCAGCGCTGGGGAAGTGAATTGGACTGGGGAATTGGGGATAATGCTGTTACCTCTGAACTGCTCTCAGAAAAAACACAGTTTTCATTCTGGTGGGAGAATTATTAAATGCTGTGCTAGCATTAGAAGCTAAATCTGTAGGAAGCCCTTGTAGTGAGAGTTAAATTGCTGAAGCCTTGTGCCACAGAGTTGCATGGTTGAGTACAAATTTGTATTGCTGGTTAGATTTCCTTCTTGCAAATGTTGTGTCAAAATGGTATTGCTTCAGTAAAATCACAGTGTTTAAATGGAGCAGAGTTTAATCCCATGTACAATTTTCATATGCAGCCAAACTGTCGGAGGTTGCACTGCCCAGGAGCACCATTACTGTTGGGGAGCAGTTGGTTGTCTGGCTGTGGTGGAAGACACGTGCTCAGGGACTACCGGATGGAGTCCTCATATACTGTAAGGGAGGGAAGTGATGACTGCAGAAACCAATGTGCAACAATTCCCAGAATAGTGGTGAGGTAATTTGGACTAAATGAACCCTTTAAAATAAAGGACAAACAGCATAAAAGGTGCTTTACAAAATGCTGCTCTATTTCTGTCTAAGTGCATGGGCACTAGACCTCCCAGAAATACAGATGACTTTAGTCATTGGGCTAATATTCAAGGCTTTTGCTGTGATAGTTGGAAAGTGCCATCTCTTTTACTGCAGAGCATTTTTATCCAGAGTACGGGACATGCAATTTTCCTGTTCATGGAGCACAAAGCAGACACCTCACTTGGAGAAAAGTGTTTAGTCTGAGTGAGAACCGCTCTTTGTGTGCATGCATGTGATTGATTTGTAATAGATAATTCCTGCTATCCAGATGACTTCTCCCAGCTTCTTTTCAGCCTGAGCCAGCACGATCTTTGCCAGTTATGTAAGGTCTAGTAAGTGTGGCACAGAAGCAGCAGCCTTTAATTTTCATCTGCGTTGGAAAATTGAGATGAGCTTGTTCCGCTTACTCCATGGAATAATAGGGTTGTGTTTGTAAAGGCTACTGCCCAGCTGCGAGAACAAAGCATGGTACACCCTGTGAAGGTGGCAGCTTGAGGAAAACCCTTGTGCTTGAGCAGAGTGACTTGCAAAAAGCACACAGCCAGGGAGGTGCACTTTCTAGTTAGCTTCCCTCCCTTTTGTGTTATTCTGTCTTTGTCCTCATCATCCAAGGCAGAATGGGCAGGAGTTTCAGGAGATCCTAAGCTATGGGAGGTAGATGTGCAGGGGCATAGTCCTGCATAAGTGTTCGCTAGGTGGGTTTGGTTTGTGACTTATCTACTATATTTCAAGCTTATGCTTAGTAAAATTGTGGATTTCTATAAAGAGAGAAAACTGTAAACCTGACTTTAAAGGCCCTATGAAAATTAAGACTGAAATTGAGATTCTAAATTGGGATTATGATACTATTTCTGCATTTCCTCAGGGATAACGTAACTGCATAATATTGTGACTCTTCTAAAAATGAGGCATGCTAAATTTATCTTTAAATTTTAGTTGAGGACATTTTCCTTACCATCCTAGAGTCTGTATAGACATTTGTACCTCTGTCAAATGAAATGGTAGCGCTTTACTCCCTAGTTTTTCATCCTGACCATAGCAGTTAAGTGGTAGACCAAAGCTGAGAAACAGTTTGGAACGGATCAGATTGGAGTGGGGAGTGTATGTGTGTTTGTGTGGAGAACTTGCCTATTATATTTGTCATTATGACCTTGAAGTGCCAACTGCCCATGTTTTCCTTCCCCTCAGGCAGGCAATTGGAGCTGAAAGTAAACTTCTATGTAACTTACCCTAAACTTGGTCTTTGCACAGTCATTATGATTTACGTCTATATGGTGATGTCTCGTTTTCTGATGGTTGTGTATTATACAACCATAGATGTATACCTGTTTTCTGGACAATAAGAAGGAAGCAAAATAGTAATGATTCGTATGTTTTATAACCCTAATGTATAGTTTACAAAGGGCTATAAAAGGAGGGTCTGCATTACTTTATTGAGGAGACGTCAGAGGTGAGAAGAGGTTAACATGATTAGGACTAAGAAGCACCTTCAACTGGTAACCATGGTTATGTTTTTAAACAGAGTTTATCATCCTTGCCCATAAAATGCGTACAGGAAGGCATTGTACTGTAACAAATATGACATTATTTTCCCCTCAAATTTCATTAGGCTACTTGTATATGTGCAGAATCAGAAAGCAGAATTTGGGAGACTGTAAAAAATCTAGTGTGCAGAGCACACCTTATCTCTGCAATGTTACGACCAAGCAAAGCAAATGTTCATGAAATGGCTCTAAGGCATGGCCCTTTCTCTGCTTTCCTCAGCTGCATCAAGCTGTTATTTAAATTTTACCAGGAAAGGAGAATGAGTATGGATGTTACAGCTACACTTTTTAGTAAGTCTGTTCCATGCAAAATCTTGACCTGCATGATGTGGTCTGTGCTGAGAGGTCTTCCACCTGTATCCCTGGGTCAAGGGGAAAGGTTTTATGCAAGAAGAGGCAGGAAGAAAGAAACATTCACATACAGTCTGCCTCTGGCAAGTCATGTTCTATTTAAAACTTCAGTGCATCCAAACAGCCAAGCCTGGCAGGCTGTGAAGTCTGAAAGCAGAACTGGTTCAGCACATGCATAAGAATCCCAGGCTGCTCTTTGCAGCTCCCATCGGACCCCAGACCCTTTGCATCAATCTCCACCTTCCTTTCTCTGACAGCAGATTCTCTAGTCTCCATCACCTCTGCAGAGGCATACTCCCTGACATGCATGTGAAGCATGTTCATTTTAATACAGTATTCTGGTGCTCAACTCTAGGTTGCTGCAATTTAAACATGGATTTGCTGAAACTTTCTTTTGCCATTACTTTATTTGTTTCCTGCTGCTATCTTTGGTTGGCTTTTTTTCTTTCCTTTACATTCTTTTCCACTTTTTTCAAGCTATAAGTGATTCTATGTTCATCCTCTGTCTTCCAAAACACCTTCCTTATGCTTTATCTGCTAAACAAGTCATGAGAAAAAGACCTTGACTGGTGAGTATGTAGGTTTTGCACTTGACTTCCCTTGCCCTTGAAGGAGGAATTAAATAAGGGATAGCTCTTTTAGTGTTCCAAAAAGGCTGACACTATGAGGGTGGTGAGACAATGGCACAGGTTGCCCGGAGAAGCTGTGGCTGTCCCATCCCTGGCAGTGGTCAAGGCTAGGATGGACGGGGCTTTGAGTAACCTGGTCTAGTGGAAGGTGTCCCTGCCCATGGCCGTGTGTTGGAACTGAATGAGCTTTAAGGTCCTTTCCAACCTAAACCAATCTGATTCTATGATATTGAGAAGTCCTGTTCTTTTTTCTGTCCCTTGAGGGGAAGGTGTGGGTAATGAAGAGCAGGATCTGTGCATTATCATTTTCTGTTGCAGTAGATCTTAATGGAGATTGGGAAATTGGTCTGACTTCTGTTTTCCAGCCATGCCCCCGGCGTCTTCACCCTCACTGCCAGCCAGGCGCATCCTGCTTGGCAAGTTGGTGGGAGGCAGCAAGCTCCTGTGGAGTCCTGTGCTGTGCAGCCCAAGGAAAGTTGTATTCTCCCTCCCTTCAGTCCCCAAAACTGATCTTTTTCTGTCGGCACTTTTTCTGTGCGGATAGAGAAACAGTGACAGTAAAGGACTTTCACCAAGGAATTTTCATTTGCAATCATAATTAGAAGTACTACTGTGTTTACTCTGTCTGATAATGTATGAAAAGACCCTCTGATTTTATTTTCCTAGAGTTTCTACACTGTCAGAACAGTAAAACACTCACACTCTGTGCTGTCTCTTGTTGCACCAGCTACCCTTTAAAATGCGGCTTAATCTACTTCTGTTGTCAATGAATACCATTGCCCCTTTTTGTCCAAAGCCTGTTGTTCTGTTAGTCTAAGTCTTCTTGTTTTTTTTTTTTTTTCCCATTACGAAGAGAAGTTGGTGGTCAGGATCTCCTTTGTAGTAAACAAAGATGGATAAAAACCATAAGCTGTCATTCACTGAAGCAAACAAGAGACTGTTTCTGCAAAGACAGGTCTGTGTTTACAAAGAAAGTACTGGATAATGTCAGAACTACTCTGCTGATAAGCAATATATTTGTTTTGTAGTCTGTGCCAGACTCCTGCAGCCCAGCTGAGTCTTGGAGGTGCTGTGCCACCCATGCACCACCATTGCAGTGAAGGGGCATCTTCACCTGTGAGTGAAGGAACAAGCTGCCAGGGAATCCATCCCGCTTTGCAGCCACCACCAGATTCTGAGTGTAACAACATGCTCAGGTAGCTTTCCACTAGTCCATGGCCATATTCAGGTACCCAATGTCTGCTCAAGGCACAGCTGGGCTGGTCCCTGTGCAGGAGGGGGTAGAGCCTGATTCACTGAGCAAAGTGATGCCCAGCCCTGGTGAGGGGTCTCAGGGTAGCTCTTAAGGAACACGTAGCTGTCTGCCTGTCTTCCAACCAGCAGCTTGGAGGGAGTCGGTGCTCACCCTCATTACATACAGGTGGCTGCTGTATATGGATGTATATGTATATGGATGGTGTTCTTGTGTCTTCCTGCTGCTGTATTTGTCTGTACTTTCCTGGCCCTGAGCATCACAGAGCTTGTGCAGTTTTGCCTCTCAGGGTGCTTCTTAGGGAGAACTAGCTGTAGTGTGCATAAGGCATTAGGCTAAGAGCAGCCTGTTTTGGCACTGAATTCTTCCTCTGGGTCCAGCCTCAGACCTCGAACATGCCAGAGCATGCAGCTGCCTTTCACCTGAGGCAACGCGCCCCAGAGCTGGACGTTTGGCAATGGTTCCTGTTATTACCTGGCTCACAGCAAGAGGCTATAGGAGCTCTCCTCCCTCATGGAAGCGTGGTAGATGTCCTGCAGTTCAGAAGTGTGCTGGTGGTGTGTTTTGTTTTGCGTTTTTTAAAAGCAGTTATAAATCTTTATTCCACTAATAAGAGTATTTGCTTGGAATATGAAGTCTCCCATGGTCTAATTTTTTTTTCATTCTGCACCTCATGAAAAATAAACAAGGCTTGTGAAGTAGGGCTGTGGCCTGACTTAGTTTTTCTGCAACTGATTTTCCACTGTAAATGAGTCCGCAAGAATATCCCAATTAACTGCTGGTATGTACCATCCTGGTTTCACCATTACTCCTTTGAGAGTTTAGATTTGGCAAGAACAAGAAATACCATGTGCCAGAAACGTCTGCAACAGTTACTTTTAACAACCTCCCTCAGCTCTTGGCATCCCCACCACATCCTGTTTGTGTCTTTAATATGTGTAGATATATGCTTATATACCAGAGGTATGACTAGGCATGCAAAGCACCCATTAGAAGCAGTTTCTGATTTTCTCTGTTCATGCTTGTCCCTCCAAAGACATGTGCTAGTTAAACTATCAATAGTTCCTACTGCCAGGAAATTTTTTCCTTTTATCCTCTTTGTATAAATACAGCAATTGCCCACATCTCTTTGTCTATGCTTACAATAAAGTAAGCTCTCTCTTTTTTTTTCAGTAATACCAGTTCTACTGGACCTGATCCTGGGATATGCCAGTGTCTCTAATCTTGCACGTGTTTTGCTGAAAATTGAGTATGATTAACCTCTTGAAAAAGCTATTTAGAATATCAGGTGGGAATTGAGTTGTTGAAATAGGACTACAGAAGGACTTTTTGATCCTTGACTGGATCTCTAGCTGAGCTTTGCACTGTCATGCTAAATGAATTCAGTATTGCCTCTTGACTTGGCTTTTCTTGAGAGGTTTAACAGTCAGCTGGCACAGCTATTTCTTTCAAAAAATACATGCTCAAACTATACCTTCCATTTGTTCAAGAAAGGTAACCCTCCTCAATTGTGTATAATCTTGCCTGTATTATTTAGGGATTACAATGCTGTATGCTACATCTAGAGTCTGCTAAAAGAACATCCAAATTAAGCATTAAAAATTTAGGAAATGGCAGATTAATGGTTAATTCAGCTGCTTCTATACCTATCTTGAGATGACCTCCCTAATTACCAGATTGTGCAATGATTCTTTAAACCCTTTTCACTACATATAATTATTTTATGATTTTTTTCTCCTCTCTCACCAGACTGCATTTGCTTGCTGTGAAGTGATGCAGTTAGGCAGGTGGAGCGTAGGAAAAGATTTCTATTAAGGGTGATGGTTGGCTGTGTGCTGAGGCACATACACATGCCCAGGCATTGCAGAGTGAGCATTCCCTACCAAACTATACCCTACCCTCAACAAACATTTCTTTGCCTAGTTTCAGTTGTCGCAGTATATGGTGTACACTAGATCAGTAGTCAGTGTCAAGACTATTATCATAGTGCTGTAGGCTATGAAAGCATTTCAGGTAGGATGGCCTCACTCAATTGTGTCTTTTTGATTTCCATTGGCAATTTTAAGATATACCTACTATATCTGAAGGAACTATGATAACTGAAAGTTAAAGGTTCTCTTGTAAAATGCTCCAAATGTAGGAAACAGCAGAATGAGTGCTGCCCGTGCATCCTGGCTTTTCCAAGCTACATTTCTCTTCCCAGAGAGTGAGACAAACAATATCCAGGGGTCTGCTTGTAGCCAGTAATCTGTACGGGAGTGCAGTTTAATAACTCCTCTTCCCCCCCGTCCCTCCTTACCTTGTTCATCCCTTCCCCCATACTGTAGGAAATGAAAACACAAATATTTCTCAGGGCTCAGAGCAACGAACAGAGTTAATCCAATAATTGTGGTAATTTATGAGTTTGTGATGGCAGAAGATGTAATTACTCTTTTCCAACCTTGGCTACCTCACTGTGATCAAATGCAATTATATGTTAAGTTGGGTTATTGTTAAATGAATCGTATGGTGAGCATAATGTACCAACTTGATGGCTGATGGCACTGTGGTCCTCAGTGGCATTACATTAGGAATTAGATCAGTTGCTTATCTTGTTTATCAAAGGCACTTATGAATATTTTAAAATTTACTGGAGAATAAATCTGTGCCTGAGGATTGAAGCAACTTGAGATGAGAGGATTCATCTGTCTTCAGTCCCTACAGGTATCTTTCTTTGTTGGTTTCATCCTGAGTTATGTTTATATTTGTTCTTTTTGTACTTCTATTTGGTTTTAGCCCAAAATTTCTTCAACCTAAACTGCCTTCAGACGAAGCCTATGAATGGTATGACCTTTGCTTGTTAACACAGGAGAGGTAAATTAATTCATAGGCTTATTTTTTACAGTAGGCTCTGGTCTAGGTACTTTCATAGGGCACCCTTGATATCAATAGATAATGAAGTCCAGGTTTTATGAATCCTGTGTATCCTTGCACAACCCTTGCCAAACCCAGCCTACACAGCACAACTACTTACCTGCAGTCACCTTCTTGACATCAAACCTACCTCCTGATTTACATACAGTGCGTGTTTATTGGTATGCATGTGCATATTTACATACCTGTATGTTTTAATTTCAGATGGCTGTCCCCTTTGATCAATATTTGATTCACACCATCAAAACAAGCCTAGGAAATGCAGAGCCACAGGGAAACAGCCAGGGAATTTCACCAGGGATCTACTCATCTTTTGATGTAAATACAATAAAAACCACAATAGCAGAAGCATTTCTTATTTGCCTTTGTAAGATCTATCTTAAGAAAGCTGGTGGGAGGAAATCAAACTAAAAGCTATCTGAGGCATAGGGCTTAAAAAAACCTGAGGAGCATCCCTCAGCCCCATGAAAAGTGGCACATGCGCAGATCTGCCTGAATCCTTCCCCACTGCGCTGAGAACAGAAAACACAATCCTGTAAGGCAGGCTGCCAAGCAGAAGTGGTCTAGGTTTTAAGGCTGAGGTAGAAGAGCACAAAGAGTGCTGTAGGGAACCCCAGCCATTGAAGTCACACCTAGATAGGGCATGTGGCCCTGGGTGGAAAGAGAAGAGTTGAAATGCCTACTGATGGTCTCCACATGTGGGTTCCCTGGGAAAATTGAAAGAGAGAACAATCTGAGAAGCAGGGAAAAAATCATGGGTGGTACCTCAAGAACAACTGAAGACCTGGGAGACCAGGAAAGAGACAGGTAGATAATCCATTTCTCCTGCAGTCAGCTAGGCTGCAGATTCTGCTTTCAGTCTCAAAGCTGATGCCAGCACCCACAGACTCTCCTTTGAAATACCTGGTACTGATGCTGCGCCGTGTACAGCTCAGGCACTTCTGATTCAGTGGCTGACTGGACTGCAAAATACATCCTGGAGTAGAACAGATAAATTCGTGCTGCCTCTGCTCAACTATTCATGTTTCCTTGTAGAAAAACAAGTAGGTTGATTTTGAGAACCAACTCTGTGGTTGGACTAATTTGCCTGCTTTCCTTGTACCCCATGGAGAGGTTTCATGTGTGTGTATTTGTCTAAAAAAACCCCAAACAAAAAAACAAACCAAACAACAAATCCAAAACAAAACCACATGGTTTGTTTACTGTCAGCTGGAGTCCTTACTGTGCTTCTGAAGTGTTATTCTAGATACTATTTTATTTGCTAATGAATTGCTTTGGTTGTGATACATGTTAGTGTGCAAGTCACTCAGAAAGAAGGAAGGGTCAAGCTATTGTATTTGAAGGCATTTTTATAGTGTCAAATGTTCTCCCAATCCTAATAAACCCAAGATTTGTATGTAGATTGCTACAGTGTGCCATTTCCCAGAGCAGCCCAGCAACGATGGAAGTGTGAGTCCTCTTTTTAGCCTCGGGCTTTTCTCCTCCCAGTCATGTTGTCATCCTTGCACTTCTAGGTGCTGCTAAACCAGCAGTGTCTCAACTCTGCTCCTAATCCAAAACAAAAGTAGTAAATCCTCATCCTTTTCCTTCCATATACCACACAAAGCAAAACTCGGCACAATACCATTGATGCTGTTGCTGCAGCAGCAAATGAAATTGTTGTACAGTGTACAATCTGAGTACAAGTGCAGGTGGGTTAACTGGAGTCTGAGGAACGAGTCTACGAGGTCTGCATGTGACTTGGGCTGACATCTGTTCCTCTTAAGTATGAACCAAAGCATTTCACGAAGTGTGTCATTCTAGCTTGAGCTTTTTAAAGACCTGGTTATGAGCATACAGTGAACTTTGGGAGATGGATATGCTAACTATTGCAATAGAAGGTAAACTGTTTTCCCCAGGATTGCACCATGCCTTTTGTTAACTGAGTCCCTAAAGAAGGAAGTAAAGTATTTTCTTGTCCAGATGTAGCCATGTTGTGCCTGATTAGTATGAATGCATGAAAGATAAGCTTGTGCTTGCTCTTAGGAGCCTACTTCAAAGAGTATAAATGGTTGCAGAGCCAGGTCAAAGTCTTGAACATGTAAACAGGTGTTTTAGTAACATAGCCAGTGTGTTTCCCAACATCTCAGTCCCTTACATAAACAATTCTCTGTATCTAGTCTTCCTGAAATTTTCCTAAATGCTATTGCAACAGGAAAGGATGAGAGCCTGGAATCATTACTTTCGTTTTTCTTTACATACACAGGGGTTGTAGCTATACCGTGTGTGCTTGAATTAGGAGTAAAATATTGCATTTGTCAGTGTGTCTTTCTAAATCCTCCAGTTGCCTTTGTCTCACACCCTGGGAACAGAAGATGAGCTTGGGGCTTCAGGGCTGATATTTACATAATCCGTAGAGCAGCTGTAGATCTGGGGCTGTGAAGCAAACTTATTCTACTCTGTGATGCAAATAGGTCTCATTTTTGGTTTGGAAAGTATACTCCTAGGAGTTTCTCACTTCATGTAAATATTTTACTCTCTGTGCTGGCAAAGGGGCCCAGTTTAGCTATTTCTGGAGCTGAAGAAGCTTTGATGTTCGCATCTGTACTATGAAAATGGGTCGCCAAACTACCTTCTGCTGTGGCTTTTAAGCTGACTCAAGATCACTTTAACTGATGGTGTCTAGACAAAGAACTTGATGTACTTTACCAACTTGCATTAAGATACACTTCCTGTTCTTAGCACTTGATCTTTGATAAAAATTTAGGGGCCCCATCTACTATATTCCATGTCAGGTAATAGAAGAAATAACACACTTTTATAATGGAAAAGTAAAAAGAGATTTTAATCTGACGATTGAGCTCTACAGCCTTTCTTTTAGACAACAGGATATGCTACTGTTGCACATGAATTATCTAACGAGAAGAGCTGATGCATGTGTCCAGTTTGGTTTTACCAGACTTCTCATGAGTATGGATGACCTTCCCAATTAATTCTTGGTTTTGGGCGAGTATTTCTCCAGCTTCCACTGTTCCTGTTCCATGTATCTTCTTGAACACATAATGGGGTTTAACTGGCTTTTATTTAACACTGACTTGCGTCAACCAGCTTTTCAATGAGAAGGAAGGGACAATCTGCTGATACAGATAAGCAAAACTAGCTCAGCCTTTACCACATTGTGTAAATAGTGATTTGTGTAGTCGCCCAAAGGAAGATTATTTGTATTTAATTGGCTAATCTCCAAAGTCTGTACTCAAGAAAGATATGACCTCAAATGTACTGAAGTCAATGGAGGTCCCTCCTTGCCTTTTTTGGGTTTGTTTTTTCAAGTCTGATCCAGACTCCAGTGATGCTGAACTTAGATTCCCAGCAGCAAAAACCGCTGACGGTTTTATGTTTTCATCCTCCTCTGACCTTTTAATGTTAAGTTCAGCAGCCAAATTCAGCCAGTGTGGAGGATCACATGAAGCAAATTTAAAAGCAGGATTTGTACAGCTTCCATATGTGCTGGCAAAAATGAATTCTAAATTTGCTTATATGTTCCTGATCACCACCTTTCCCACTTTCCAAACATTTTGATGTTCTCCAACCAAGGACCAAAACTCACTCAGTAACAGCTTAAGGAACTGAAGCACAAATGGAACCATCCTAGTTCTACAGATCAAATTCTCACAGCATACAGTTCACAAGTATCCATATTCCGAGTTGTCTGAGTTGAGAACAATTGGAAAAATAAATTCAAATAGATACACTGAAATTTCTGGTTATGGTCATTATGTGATTAAAAAGAAAAATTACATTCTAAGAAAATTATTATTATTGTTCTGGCAACATTTGCAGTTGTGATAATTTTCTGTTTATTTTACTGCGCTTAGAAGAAAAAACACTTTGCATTCTTTTGCATTTTACATTAAAGGACATTAATGACTAGAAATGTCCTGTGTTGGTATGTGTATATATGAGTTTTTATCTATATACACGTGCATAAATATATGCATACAATTATTTGTGTTTTCCTATAGTTTTTGAGAGGACATACTTTCTGCAGCTGCTGTTTTCTTTTTACTCCAAGGACAATAGCACTGAAATTTTCACATACCTCTCTACGCTGTATTCTTCTGTCTTTCTATTTTGTGTGGATAGCTGTAAGTTTTAAAACCCTGCACAGATGCTATTCATGTAGGACAAGAGTAATGATAATGGGTAAGAGATTATTTAAAAAATAATTTAAAAGATTACTCAATAGATTAAACCTATTGAGGTTACCATTTTAACATGCGCTGCTTGTTGCATGTAGCACTTTACCAGAGCCATCAATCAGGCCAGCTCACTCAAGCTCCTGGGAAAAAAAATCCCCAATTTTTTATTGTCACAACTGAATTCATGTTTTCAGTTACCAGAGGGGGAAAAAGGTACTTTTTTAGACTGAGAACTGAAAAAAGTGCATAATTAACAAAAAAGAGCAGAATAGAAGTGGAAGTGGCTTAATGGATGCCATAAGTAAGTGGATTTACCAATTGATTTTATTTTGCTAGAATTTCATGCCTGGATATTAATAGTTAATGGCGCAACATAGGTCTAAGACAAATCAGTTTGCATGGACCAGTTGGTCTAATTTTGAAATGGTGGCTTCCTCATGCAATTTTTATGTTTAACATATAGATACTTGCATCAACAAACGTGTAAGTAAAAGGGATGTGTAGGAATACACTGTAGTTACCACTCTTGCTGGTGCTTGCCAAGATATACTTTCCCAGTTTGTCAGTTGTTTTCCTGTTGTGAGTGGCAGGAAAGTGGCTGAGGTAACCAGGATACCACTCTGATAGCAGGAGGAAGAGGAAAGCTATCTTTTGAAATAGTTTTTTTGAATTGCTAAGTAGCAATTTCAGCAATAAAACATGGGTTTGTCAGGCTTCCAGGCCATGTGTTTGTACCTGACTATTAGGTTTCCATTTGGTAGCGTGCATTCACATACTGATGGTTTCTAAAATATTCATCACAGGCTGAAGGTTAACACAGGCATGCTCATAAAAATGCATCTAGATAATAACCCCGTATATGACTGATTTAAGATATGAATTGTAGTAGTTAATATGGGTTGATTATGGGGTGCCAATATGGGAACTGTCCGGGTATCACAGATAATTTCTTGTAAATGGTCTGATCAGAGGGACAAAGGCTGGATAATGTGTGGGATCAGGTTTAACATCACATACGTCATTGTGACCTTATGTACCCCTTTACCCTTCTTTGGTTACACAAAAAAAGCCCCACCATTAAACTAGCCCCTATTTTTTCTCTGATAAAACCATTCTGGTAACTGTCTGTTAGTAATTGTTTTCTGGAAAGGCTCCTTGCCAATGTTGTGCAGTTTCACTGACCTGTTATGAGTTGTTAGTCAGTTGTGACTCATGCTTTTCTAAGCCTGTTTGTGCTGATACACTGTGAAGAACTTCTGGAAATAAAAGTGACTCATGCTCAGTTGAGTAGGTCCCAGTGAGGCTATGAAAGTGGGATGAACTTATCTGCAATATTTTTAAAGCGCTGTGAGTTTCTTTAGGCCTAAGAAAAGGCCCTGTAACACATCCCACGGCGTCCTACAAAAGTATCTTCAGGCTTTCATGCAGTGGCTCCTACAGTGGTAGGAATGTCACATCTTAACTTCTGTATCGCTAAATCAACTTTTCTGCCTCATCTTGGAATATTATAGGAGGAGTTTATGAAGCAATCCTGTATTTTCAAAGGTGGGCTTGAGCTGGGCATATAAGTTACTAGAATAGATTTCATCAAATAAGCAATTTTAAGCACCGAGGAACTATGGTAAGAAAAAAAAAATCAGCAGGAGCAGTGAAAAACACCAGAATACTTCTAGGCTTTCATTCAGGGTCCACAGAGTTCAGTGGAGGTTGCATTGGTCAGTGTATTATGGTTTGGACCCATGTTTTGTACTTGGCCTAGAGTTTTGCTTCATAACCCCACTAGTAAGATGGGTAGCCTTGTGCAGAGCATTGGGTCTGTCCCTGCAGGAGCGCTTATTCAGAGGAGAAGCAAAAGGTCTGTAGGAATTGTCAACTCCTGAGTTGCACCTAATGAGAGGCTGACTTTCATCTGCAAAGTTTATTCTTGTGTACATATGTTTATCTATAAACATATAGTTTGGGTAAAATGTCTGTGCATCCCTTAGGGGAGAGTGTGCTTGCATTCGTATCATCAGTGAGAGCTATTCCACTATAATGAGACCGTTCATTCTTTGGGCCACCGGTTGTCCTTTCTTCTGTCTTTCTACATACCCAGTGGAAGAATGATTTTGGCTAGTTGCGAAAAAGAAGAAAAAAAGAGAAAATACTCTGGTTTATGTGCTTTTATTATGAGAACATCTTGGAGCCTGGCTCATTAGCCAAGATACCAAGCTGGATAACACTGAATAAAATCTAGTCTGTATCTCAAGTGTCTCCTTTTTTTCAAGTAATAGTATGGAACTTTAAATTTAAATACAGTGGAAAAGAACTTAGTTTGGTGACATGAAAGGAGAGCAGCACTTCAAAAAAATCTCCAATTCCTTAAACTCAACTTGAATAAATCCCGTAGTACTCAGAAGCACTGATGTTATCTCTAAATTTAGTCCAGCTGCAGCCAGCAAATACTGAGATGTGTGCCTTCAGCAGAGCCATTCCAGAAAACCCTTGTGGGAGAAAAAAATTCTAATCCAGGCCCCTGTTTGTTCTGCTCTTGGGTCAGCCTCCATCAGAGATGTCACACATCAATCCATTCCCCCACAGCCAGCAGTCCCACAGCTTTCCAGGGAGCATAGCAAACATGAGAGATAATCACTGAAGTGCCAAGTGCTAATACTGATAACAGGAGATTAAACAGAATTCTGTGGCATTTACTGTTAGCACCTGAAAAGTAGCAAACCCAAATGTGCTTTAAGCAAAGTGTTAAGTCCTGCTTTGGTCAGACATCTGAATGTGTGAACCATATCTTGGTTATGTTATGGACTCACCAATCTTTGTTCCCAATTCATGTATTGTTTATGAGGTGAAGATGTTGGAAAGTGAAAAAATAATACAGGCTGATGTCCTTGGCATGATAAAAGCAATATATTTGTCAAGAGCCTAGATTATTTTTGCTAGGGTGTTTTACAAAATAAGAAAAGAATAACAGGGGGAAAAAAAAAAAGAATTAAAGGTTGGCCAATGCTTAAAACTGAGGTTTGCGATTCTGTACTCCTAAAGAGAATGACTCATATTATTTCTGAATAACCTACTGATATACTGCCAACCAGGAAAATCTGTACAGAAGCAACAGGGAGCGTAACAGGTTTATTTGTAAAGATGAAGAGAGTAGCTGACAGTGCAAGATGGCATTAGAAGAGAATGTGATCCTTTGGGTTCACTTTCCAAAGCCTCATCCAACCCTCTCTGCCTTTCAGGCCAAACTGTAGCCACATAATGCAAAATCTCAGGTCTCTTCTTGCAATTCTACTAAGTGCAACAGTTTAATGTGTTTTGATTCACAGAAAGCATCTGGAAGCGTACCTACAACAGAAAATGCTGTCAGTGGAGGGTATTTTGTAAGATACTTAAATCCTGTTTTGCCTTTAGGCTCCATAAGTGCATACCATGGGAATAGCATACTATCCTTGTGCAAAAAGTAGTTTGTTTTCTATGAAACCCCCTCTGACATACTTCTTGGACCTTTCTAATATCATTATTAGCTTTAAAGGAAACACAAAGCTCTCAGTCAAGCATTCTCTGCGCAGATGATTCAGGTCCCTTGAGATGAGTTGGTTTCACTTTTGGTCTTCCTGTGCTTGGCACTCATAAATGGGGAATTTTATATGACTTCTTAGCCCAGGCACCTCTGTGGAAGTCTGCCAGATGTCATTTCATTCCTGACCTGATCTGTAGTTATTTCCGTGTTAGACTACCCCTGCAATATAGAACAACTGTTACTTCTTCAGGGGCTATAAGTTCCGTGCTAGGGGAGAAGAGAAGGTGACCGGAATGGACTTCTCTTGGGAATCTTATGAAAATATAAACTAGAATGACTTCAACCCGCTCTGCTGCCTTCCTGATTTAAAAATTTAGTATGTACCAAGATGATATGCATACATAATTGTATTAAAAAAAAATAAAAATAAAGGAAATAAAAAGCTGAAGGAAATTATCAAACAATGACTATAGAAGGCTGTCTTGATTTTAGCAACCTGTGGATTAGACAATTTAAAAAACAAGTCCTAGCTTTGGATTAGATTTTCTTCTTTGAAGGCAAAGTTGATTCCTGTTTACATGTAATGTTTTTTTATAATGAAAGGCTGGTACTGAAGGAAGAAGCCAGTAATTTCTTCTTTTCTTTGGCTGCACCTGGAAAATGCGGCTGATGAGTGTATTTGCAGCTACAAATTTCACAGATAAAGCTGTTTAAGATACAATCAGCTTAAGGGGAAGTATGTTCTGAAGTGCAAGGTATGTAATTGATGTAGTTTGATCCAGATAAAAATGTAATCAAAAAGCCATTTGTTTATAATCTCAAACTTTCTAAGGAAAGTAATTTATGTAATTTGGTGTTTAGTTAAGCTCATTAGTGTGTTTGGGTGGTTGTTGTTGGTTTCTGAGTTTTTGGTTTTTTGGGGGAGTGTGTGTGTGTTTATTTTTACAAAGAAAAAGGAAAAAAAAATCCACCAACAAAAACACGGCTCCCGAGCCTGAGCTGCTATAGCTCCATTCTTACCTGGAAGCCCCAGATTGAGGTAGTTTTAAATGGCCTCCCTTTGCCTTCCTCCTCCTCCTATGTTTTGATTTTTCTCAAAAGCTTGAATAGCTACAGGATTGGTTTTGCTTTGATGTGAGGCATACAATATCTTCCTTGCATCCTGAAGGTTAGCTTTGAGGCAGAATATGAATCAGAGGTTTTCTTTTAATGATGCTGCTAATGATCTTTATTCCAGTTAGTTATGTTTACCATGATCCTTAAACACTGGTAATAGCTCTTAGCCAAGAAAACATTCCCTGACGGTATATTCTAGTTGATTGTAATACCCACTTCTGCAGTGCCCCACCTAAATGAAGACTTTTCTTTGGGACACAGCTTCAAAGAGGTCTTGCCATCCATGTGCACTGAGAAGATCCTGGCAGCTAGTTTCTGTTCTTCACGTGTCTTCTGGTTTCAGCACGTCAGGTGGCTGAGTGTTACAGCAGCATACACGCTGGCTCACATACACAGAAGTTTGCTTGATTCATGAAGACTGGTATAAGACGTCAGTGACAGAAAAAGTCTCCCTCCCCTATCCAAAACACCAGGACTGTGAGATCTTCTTATGCATCACAAATGTTTCCAGCAGTTTTCAGATTCTCCTAGCTGACCACAAAGCCACAAAGTCCAGACGTGCTGTTCCATTCAGTACTTCTTTGTGGGAACCAGGTGACGTCCCCCTTTTTCTCCCTTTTCAATTTAAACAGTTTCTGGTATTTAATATCTTAAAAACTTCTTGAGTGGGATTCTCAGCCTTTTCACACCCCTAATCTCAAACCTCACGTGTGAACTCCAGGTACTACAAGACAAATACTGGTGACAGTGGTGGATTCTCATCAGCAAGAGCATTTAAGAAAGTACATGAGGCCCAGCAGTAACTTACATTTGGTCTTTTACATAGAGCAAATAGTAATATTTGCATAGTGCAATAATTTGGTACCTGAGAATTTTAAACCTCTCTGAATGATTATTCTTGGCTGGCAGGGGTTGCACAGTCTGTCTGGCATGTGCATTCTCCAGTATTTACTGAGGAACAAGATAGTGCAGATGCATTTTTTTGCCATGGGTGAGAATGTGATAAGATCTCCATCCTTTACCTGGCCATTCATTTTTGAGAAAACTGTAGGAACTTAGATCACTTTTGAGATTAGTAATCTTCTGTCAGATTGCTTTGTTTCTGAGCAAAAGCCTTAGAAGTTACTGGGCAAGGGATGTATGCAGACAGAGGGAGCAGTTGCGCAAACCTCGTTTCTGTAGGACTTGAGGTTGACAGGAAAACCACAACAACCAAAATGGAGTCATGGTCTACTTATGGCTAGGAGACATGGCGCAGCAGCCTGCCCTTTTGTGTCACTGGAGCTGTGATTCCAGCCCACAGTCCAGACACTTGGCAGCAAAAGAGGACGAGGTTGAGGGTAGCTACCTTGATTTCTGGAGCCTCTGAGAGCTAAATCCACTTCAGGTTGACACTCCAGCAGTACTGAACTGTTCCCAGTTTAAAAGGAAGCAAGATTGGAGCCAATCCGGATTAGACTGCTGTCCTAAACCAGGTGATCACATCAGTGGGAACCAGGAGCACTTTTAGCCCTATACCAGCTAAAAGCCATGGCTTTATTTTATTTTTTTTTTTTTGCCATTCATTATTTAGATTAGGTTTTGCATAAATGAATGCCATGCTGAAAAGCTTTTATACCTAGTTTGTATCAAGGCTGAAGGGGTAAAATATATCTATTCATAAAGAAACGAAAATACAAAGGAAAAGGAAAATATATGCTGAATGCTTCTGTCATTAGTCAGTCTCCAGGCAACTCCTGGCTGAGGGCAAAGCTAAATTAAATTTTGTAGTAGCAGACTGATATATAAATACACACATATATACACACACACCTTTGGAGCTATTTTTAACACGTGTACATCTACCATACCTCACATCTGACAGCTTTATTTGAATTCAGGCTATTCATTGGGAATAAGCAGCTAATTAATTTATCTCATGAATATCAAATATGTAATTAGTCACAGAGCACTCAGTATTCCAGCCATTACCCACCAATGTAGACTCCACACTGCCAACAATGACTCCGAGAAATGAGTTCCATTCAGTACCTGACCTGCCGTAGAGAGACATAAATGGGTTTACCATATGCTGCCTAATATTGTACTTATAATTCTTTCTTTCTACTTGTATGCATGCATGTGTGCAGTCAGCTAATGGGTTTTCTTCAATCATAACAATGTGAAGGTTGTAAAGGAGTGTTTAGAAGATTAAATAATATTATAGTCTCAAAGCCCTCAGATTAATGTTTCTGTCCAAAGACAATTCTAAAGAAACACACATGCATCTATTTCTCCATGTATGCCATTGGTAAGACAGGAGGTAATAGACTAAAATTGCAGGCAGGAAGATGAAAGCTAGATGTTGAATGAAAAGCTTTGAAACCGTAATGATAGTTATACATTGTTAAAGAGATGTGCAAGGCGAGATTGTATAGTCTGTTACTGACACTTGCAAAAGGAGTGATGTGACCTGGAGAAAAGCTCAGGCACAGATGATCCTCTTCTGGAGAGGAATATGGCGATGTAAACTCTCAGGCTTCTGTCTAGCATTATGGCTGCATGCCTACTTCTTCAAAAATCTCATCAGATTTTGGCAGCTGTATTGCCATTCTCAATAGTAGGCTCAAGGATCAAACAAGCTTGTAAGTTGACCTATCAGACAAAGCTGAAGCACATTTATTTACTGTAAAACAAACATTATAACTGCCCTTGAGATATTTTGTGATTAAGTACCATTTCCCATGCTGGCAAAGCTTGTGCCATTTATAGAAGTGCTAACTTCCATTATTCCATAGCTAGCTCCTAAGGTTTAACCTTGGAGAAGATTCTGGGTGTTGGACAACTTTAAAGATCAGTAAATGCTACTGTAATTGTAGGAAAGTCTTGCAAGATGGAGTCCAGCTCAATTCCTTGTAGCTCTTTGGCAGTACATACAGCATAGCAATCAGAAATGGTTTCTATGAGAGTGGAGCACTAGAAGACATCATACTGTTACACAGCACTGGAGCATTTGGTCATAAATCTTGCAATTTGTGATAGAATCTAAACTAATAAAGCATTAAGAAGAGGGCAAAGAGATTTCAGTACTGTCTCAAGCTCTTCATCTTTGTCCGAGAACGTGGTTTTACAGGGGTGACGTGAAGTTTAATGGTGAGTGAGAATCTATCAGTGCTTTTGCTTTATATTAATTTATACTTCACTTTTTAATGTTGTTTAATCTCTATGGCTTTTGATGGATATTTTTATAAGTTGCTAAACCAATAGCTCATAAATAAAACACAGAAACCATTCTTAGAGTTGTAAAATGTAAGCCATTGTTCTTCAGATTAATCACCAAATAAAGCAGAGGATGAAATACTGGATTTAGGTGGCTTAATCAAAGTTTTTAATGGGGTAAAGAGTTCATTAATAGCCAGTTGGAAATTCCTGAGCACTCCAGTGTGAGTTGTTTTTTTTAATACCACTCAGCATACTTGGAGGCATTGTAGTGCTCTTAAACTCCAACAAGATTTAACATGCTTCAGATTGTTGGTAGTATGAATAATACTAATGTTTTTCTTTCTGTCATTTGGGATAACCTTGAGAAATGCATTGTAATGTGCCTGTGCTTCCACCAGCTCTGAAGGGTAAGTATGGAAAGTGCTGCTTCTGTGCCAGCCTCTGCTCTGGTTACTATGGAATGAAGGTTATAAGGGACAGCTCTTGCTCATGTGAAGGATGACCATCCACCCCACAAGTACATCCCTTTGGGTATCCCCTTCCTCCTCCAAGGCTCACACCCCCCATAGGCAGCAGCATTTGCACTTTTGCAGCAAAGGCTTTGCTTGTACTGGTTTTCCGGCCATTGCTAACTACAAGAACAGGCACCATGGTTCCCACTTGCTAGTTTGGACAAGCAGGCTGTAACCCATACTCACACAATGGTGCCACCTCCCAGGTTTGAACAGCACTGGGCTGCCAAGGCAAGGGTTGCATACACTGTGTCTGTGCAGGGGTGGGAGTTTCCAGCGTGAGCCCCAGCCCCTGCACTCACTTTGAAACCACTCTGGGACCAGCAGATTACAATGTGTTTTGCATTCACACATTGTGGGCCTATCAGTCAGTCTCAATTATATAATTTAGGGAATTTAACAGCAACTTTTATGGAGCTGTAATAACTGGTCTGAAAGTCAACTCTAATCTCTTAAGGTGTTAAACGTAAACAAATGACACTGCGTAAAAATGCCTTCCCTGTAATATCCTTTTTTTTTTTTTTCTTAAATCAAAATACTGAAGGAAATGCGTTATAAAAGCAATTCTTTTTAAACCCCTGAGGGACACTAATTACTTTTAATTTCAGTGTGCGATGGTCCTTATCCAGGGGAAGTATGCTGCATGGACTATAAACCATTTTTATATCATATAGCATTTAACAGAGCATGCCTGGAGTTGGTTGAGCTGTGCCTCCCTGGTTCTCTGATCTCTATTACTCTTCACCGTGGTTAAATATTCAGTGTTTCACTGCCTAATCATGAAGGGCATTCAGAAAACTTAAGCTCTTCTCTCCTACCTGCTTCTGAGCAGCCATGTTTCTCTTCCTATTTGTCTTACTACCTTTGTAGCAGAGCTTCGCTCAGTCTGGGGGAGGTCAGAGCTTAGTCAGGGCTGTGTAGACAAGGTCCATGTCTTGTTGCTGTTCCCACAGCAGAAAGATCATTTCCAGTGACAGCACTGTCCTCAGCAGCCAGGAGCTGTGACTCTGGAGCGTGCTTTCCAAATCACTTATTAAGCTGATGTAAATGACTTTCCCCTCCTCAGAAGCAACAGAGGCTAACATCCTCTCTATAAAGAGTGACAACGATGGTGTTTGCACCTTCACTTCTCTGCTATTTACTTGTGTGAAGTGCTGGATGGACAGTGCTGCACACTGACATCCAGACTTCACAGAACAGCAAGTACAGACCAAAGCACGGGAATATGCTGGCTCTGCTTAGATCTGGATCTCATTTAATTCAAGGTCAATCCAATCATCTCAGCTCTTTCCAGAAGGCCAGCCCATTTGCCGTGTGTTCATGTTTCTGCTCCCTTTGTGCCCAGTTCTGCTGCTGCCTCATTGAAATCCTCAAGATGCATCTCATAGGGTCATCTCTGTGGGAACTGAGCAGATAGTTGCAGTTATGAATATTCAGTTATGTGAATATCTGGGAACAGATTTATTCTAGCTTAAAATAAAAACTACACTATAACCATTTTATGTGCTGACATTAGAGTAGCCACTCACCTTGTTTGCATTATTCGAAAGCTGCTGCTGGCAGCTTTTGAACACTTACGCGTCGCATCCTTTAAACCTTCAATGTTTGTTATTTAGGCTAGCGCATTCCTCCTTTTTTGTCTGGAAATCTCTTAGGATATGGTAGGCATTACCAGAAATAACCACATCCACAAGCTGTTTACCACACACTTTAGCAACTGTTGAAATGCACGGTACTGTAGATGTTTTCAATCTGCTTACAGAAAGCTTTTGAAATCAGCACAGGATTTACTTGTGAGACTCAGCCATAGCATGTGCAAAATTGTAGGTGATGGCCTGTCATTCTTGCCCATGAAAGCAGCCTAGGCATCCTCCCATTCTCGGGTATTTCTGCTTTTGGTGAAGCATCACTCTTAGCGTCTGATTCTCTCTGTGGAAAGGATGGACCTAATTCCTGGTTGAGATCAATAATTCATAAAGCTAAGTGGATGATTTTAAAGCTTCTAGTGTTAGTTCTGGTCCTGACCAGAAATCAGCAGACAAAAATACATATCCAAATATTGCAGTTCTTTCTAGGAAAAGAGTTTTTTGATGTCTTTTGTCAAATAGATGAAGAGAGTGACTGTGCATTTATCTCAAACTGCCTGAGGTTCTTAGTATGATTGAACCATGACTCTATCCTGAAAACAGAATTTCCTTTTTCCTCCAGTCTGATTTAAGTGGCTTCAATGTCTTCTACCTTGACCTGTTATAGAACCAAGTTGACACGTGTAATTACTTTCATGAGAATACATCAGCAGTGCTGATAATACTGGCTAAAAAAATGCATATAGGTCTGAGAAAGGGTAGCCAGTTATAGTTAAGGCTGAGGATATGAATGGTGTTTTGCTTCACAATGTCTGTGATTAAATGATTACTATTTAAAAACAAAGATAGATTTATATATCTCATCAGTAGAAAGACCTTAAAAAACCCCACCTCTCCAAAATATGTAGTAAAATTGAGCCTTTGCTGTTCTTCTCAGTAAACTTCAACCTTGCTTATAACCTCAACATAGATTATTATATTAAACTTTGCAGAGACCCAAAGTATTTTTCTCTCAGAAATAGCTTCCAGTTACTCTTCAGCCTGAGTAGGATCTCAGACAGTGGCCAGGAGATGAAAGTCTCTGTATGCCATTTCCGATCCCCTGAGCCATCCAGCCTCTTTCTGCATTAATGTTTCAGAAATTAATTTTAAAAAAAGCAATTGTTTTTGCAATCAGCCCTTTGAATTCCATCCCAGTGGCATTTTAAAGCATTATTGCAAATTATTCAATTTATATGCATAGTCAAGCCTACATCATTATTCCCATATTTTACAAAGGCAGGAAGAGACGCTCAGAACAGAAACACAGGAAAAACAAAGGCCAAAACAGGGCTGCTATTCTAGAAAAATATTTTTCACCAAGCTGAAAACAAACCTAAGTCCTCTTCTCCAAGGTGATCTTTTTCAGAAAGTCATTGTGAGGAAAGATTCAAATGACTGCAGTAGAAGTCAAAGGATATACTGTATTATGACCAATAATTAATGCAAGTATTAATGGTTTTGGCTTCAGATGAGATGACCCAGCACTCTTAAAAGTTAATAAAAATGATTAGAGACTTACACACATACCTGAACTTGTTCCAACTTTGCAGCTCACCATTAGTTGTGGAATAATTGGGTGCTCATTTACATTGTGTGAATTTCAAGGCCTATTAACTACATACATATTATTTTCTCATATATGTTGCTTTGCAGTCAATGCTTCTGATGGGAAAGATGAAGCAAACGTGGTTATGGTTATGGTTAGCCCCAGAAAAAGCATAAGGCATGGAACTATTCTTCTAGCATATACCAACTGTTTGATGGGCTCAGTGTTCTTAAATTCTGCACCTGATCCTCAGGAAATGTCCAGGTGTGAAACCATGACTCCCCATCCTCTTCATCTGACTTGAATTTAGTGTCGACCTGAGCCCAGGCAATGGACTGGACTGTCCCACTGTTGTGGTAATTCAAGAAATGTTGTGGTAATTCAAGAAACATACTGTGGTAGTCCAGAAGCATACTGTTGAAAAAACAGTGAGAAGGTATGAGATGGTACAGCCAGGTTCACAACTTATAAGACGTTATAATACATGCTCCAAACCTAGCACAGATTTATCTATGTTAACGAATGTGCAAGTATTAATGCCATCTATTTTTCTAATGCAATCAGAGAAATGAATGAGTTTTCCTCGGTGCTGTGCCAAATTAACTGTATGGACAAACTGCCTTCATTTCAGCTAGGAAGAAAGGAAAGTTTGATGCCTTTAGCTTGAAGTGTTTGAGCTTGCTGAGACCTGTGAAGAGACAGAATAAAACCACAACAGGAGGAGTTTGAGAGGGAGTAAGATCTTTAGCCATGCCCACAGAGGAGCAGTTTCAGCAAGGTGCTCTGCGTCAGCTTTCCGTTTTGCAGCGTGTTGAGAAGCACAGGTTTCTCAGCAGGAATGGAAACCCAGGAATGGCTCTTTTTCAGCTGTAAAAGAAAGGCAGAAATGGTGGTTTCTGAGATAGCTGCTAACTATTTGCATCTTCTCAGAAAAGCATGAGCCATTTGTTTGCTTGTGCAGGTTTTGTGAATGCCCTGTGATCCATAAAAACCTAAAGGAAGGAGCATAGATGCCTGATGTGTGCCCGCAGTAAAAGGAAATCAGCTATAAATTGCTTTTTCTACACTATGTGCTGCCTCATAGCTTACAAAAGCTCTTTCCTGGAAGGCAGTTTTGAATTACTTTTTTGGTGGCTTTCTGATTTAGTTTACTTGGAGAAGATACTAATTACAAGTTGGTAAGGTCTAGACTAGCTGCTTCAAAGACCCAGATAAGTTGCCGTGTGATAATGGCTCTTGGCTGTTCCTGACCTGGGCTGAGTTTGGGCAGTTGTTTTGTTCTGTAATGAGCAATCCCACAAGTTATCCAGTTTCTAAAACCAGGCTTTTTAAAAATTAAAGTACACTTCTAAGACTTAGCTCACGCTGTTTATGGAGCTGATTGCCCCCAAGTTCACCTTGGGCCTAATTGGCTTACTGTCTTAATTAACGAAATGCTTATTAATGTCTAGTGGCAATTAATTTTCAAGGGATTATTTTCTTTTAAGATCATGAGTACAGTATTAACATTGTGCAACTGTGATTCTGGAGACCAACCAGTACAGGGTGTGGGTTTTTTTCTTTTATGTGTCCAGCAAAATTGATTTCTTTGCTTATGTTGTGCTGATCTGCCCTGCAGTTATAATAAGCATCTGTATAAAGCCAATAGCTGCATACTGAGATTAGGCTTTGCTTGAAACAATGGCATGATAGCTTTTATTGGGCTTGCATAAATCACAATGGGCTGAGGAGCAAATAAATTACTTTTGTCAGGTAACACAATATTTGAATGATGATGAGTCTACATTTTACAAATTCAAGTGCATTGTGTTGGTATTTTAATATTTATATGTGTACGAAAGTTGAAGTATGGAGAATAGAGCCTGAGACCTAGCTATAATCCACATGCTCATTTCATAATGCCACAGCTCTGAGGTATTTTATTTACTTGTGTTTTAATGGGTCAGGCTTACTGCCTGGTAAGTCTGGGGGTGCTGAGAAAGGCCAAGGATCCCTCCAGCCCGGCATCGGTAGTACAAATACCTTGTTTTTAGCAATCTATGGCTTTCAGGACCTTCTGTCGAAATGGAGCCTTTGGTAACTAGTAGTCACTGACAGGCTTCCTGGGTTTGTCTTTTTGGAACATGTTTATACTTTGTGTATGTGTACATCCTGCGGCAGTGAGTTACCCAATGTGTGCCTGGCTTCAAAAAAAATACTGCTTTTCCTTGCTTCTAAAACGTGTACGTGCTATTTCCTTTTACTGCTCCCTAATTCTTGCATTCTAAGAAAGAGAAACTAATCATCTTTTTTTCACCTCCCTCCTGCCTGAGACTGTATAGACATCTCTGTCAGCAGCCCTCAGGTCTATTTCTTTTATTGAAGAATCCCAGTTACTTAATCCTCACACTTTTCATGCTTATACTTGGTGCTTTCAGCTTGAAAAAAAGAGTGAGTAGGATATATGACAAAGGTGTATAAAACTGAGGAGATGCAGATGCAAGCTTTGCTTTAGAGTCTAACTAGCCAATTGCCAGACTGTGAGAAGAGATACACTGGTTCTTCTCTTAACCTCTTTTTCATGTTATCAGATACTGGTCACTGCCAGACAGGACCATCAGTTGGATGGACCTTTGCTTCCGAGTCTACCAGTTTCATGGTTTTCTGTATTATCTACTGGTTCAACAGACTGCATCTCACATTTCTTGTTTATGATGTTTGGAAATGTTTGTATCAGGTTTTATGCCTTTATTAGATTGTTCTTTAAGACTCTCTCTTTCCCCAATCTTATTATCATTGCATAGGCCTTTCTTCAGTCTTCTTGTTTGTACAAGACTTCTGTGTTTTCAAGTTTGCTGTTTTACTTCTGACACCTTCTTTATTCTGCAGTTTACTGTGACAGTTTTCTCTCCGAGGGAGGTGAGAAGGGAGTTGCTTTAATGTTGGTTTTCTTTTATTTTTTTTTTTTTTTTATCCTAAGTGAAGCATATTTTGAGGTGTGTTTATATGCAGCTTGCCAAAATGCTTTGAAAGATCTGTTTGACCCTCAGCAAAGATCAGGTTCTTCACCCCTGTTTTGCCAGAGTGAAAAAAGCCCAGATCTTTTTGTCATTCACTGTTCAGGTTGTGTTTTGGCAACTGAGCCAGCTGTATCTGGCATTATCTCAAAGCTTGCAAAGTCTAAGAATAGAAATAAGAAGGTGGGAATTCACGCTGCCCGAGAGCCATTACCACAACTAAGTCATGTAAGACCACTCATGCCCTATAAAGTTGGTGACAGGATGACATGCTGCTCAGGCTCTGTGTTGCTTTCCTGCCAACAGGAGAGTTTCGCCCATGATACCTCCTTTAACAAATTCTCTGGGCAAGTCATGGGAGATCTCATGGCTGGCTGCCTCACAATAGCAAGTGTACCTCCAGCACCAAGAAACCATATTCTGTTCTATGTTTTGGTACTAAAGCATACTCAAAACTAGCAGCAGCAACACCAATGACAATAATATCATCAGCAGTTATGTGTCAGTGGTAAGAAGTGACACCCTTGAGTTAACATGAAGTATGTTAATCACCTTTCTTCAGCAGGCAAGCATTCACATTTAATTTTCCTCTATACTTTTGTAATAAAAGCTTAATTTTACTCCTTCCCCCTATACAAAGTTTGTGCAATAAAATAGCCAAAAGCAATCATCCAAGTGTGAATGCAATAGAAAGCTCCATTCAGATTTATTATGCAGACATGAAAGGGAAAGTTTAATATACAGTATATTGTGAAATAAGGCAAATACATTTACTGAGCGTGTAATTGTGTTTAAATTTTATAACTTGACTGGTACTGTGAGGTACGTCCTGACTATGAGTCACTGAATTTTACATATCATCCCGTTATTATTAATAACCTCTATTTCTAAAATGTCTTATATCCCAACTGGTCTCAGGCATTCAAATATTGTATATATTGGAAACAGTTTATCTGCGTAAGGGTGTAAGCAGCAGTCGTTTCACACTGCACAGTAACTCTTCAGGGCAGGCAGCAAAGAATAATGCTTTAGTTGTCTAAGCTGCAGGAGTACATGAGGCAATGCCTTGTCACTTGGTCCAATACCTTGGCAAAATGCTGCTCCAAACTGTCCTTAGTAATTATCAAGTGATATTTGCATTAACACAGGTGGAAGCTGTTGCAGTTACACATCCACAGGAGCGGCCAGAGTTGAAGCAGTAGGTTCGTACTAGTGAATGCCCCAGAGGCTGAAGTTCCAAGACGCATATTGCCTTGGGAGATGGCTTCCTTGTCCCCATTGCCTGGCTCAGAAATGGCACAGGTCTGCTCGAGTTGTGTGTATGTGGGCAACTGAAGCCATTATAGCTAACTGTTGGCCTTTGCTTTCACTGACATGGTTGGGTCTAGCTGAGCAGGACCAGCTCTGATGACCTAGATGCCATCTATGGCCTGGAGCCCCATATCTGCTCACAGCCTTGTTTCTCTCGTGATGTTCCAGCTTGTAGTTAGATGAAGTCAGGCTTTGGATCTAGACAGGGCATAGAGAAAGAACGTGGATTACAGTCCAAAGCATGGCATGTTAATTTTATGCTAATTTGCACTTGCTGCCTCTGCACATAGTTGAAAACCATAGCTCCCATGAGTGTCTGTGAGAAATACAGACATGCATATGGCTGGAATAGAAAGCTAATGTTCCAGCAGTCCTGCGGGAAAATGTCTTGCTGCTGGGTGAATCCCTTTAAATGTTTTTCCTGAGCAGTATAAACACAAAAATGGCCATTCTGTTCCTGTAACATGTTTTCATTTTAAGGCTACAACAGCAACACTCACTGCTTAGTTCCTAAGAAATGAAAAGTGTGAGGTATAACAGAGTACTTTGGCTTCCTTTTATTCAACTGCCTGCATTGAGAAATGATGGAAAAGGGTAAGGACAAAATGTCATCTTTATTGCTGAATTAAGCTTTCCAGGACACAAACTGACCCTTTTTTTACCATGTCAGGACTCAGCATGAAGAAACACTGCTTCTGTTTCAACAGAAATAAATCAGGCTAACCATATGCTGTGTGCCAGAAGTTCACAGAGTACAGAGGTACAGAGGTATCTGTACCTCTGACGAGTGCTAAGGCTGGCTTGCCACTAGCCTGCAAGTGAAGCAGCACATGCATGCAAGTCTCTAAAAGGCACTAGGAGATAGCTGCTGTTGTTGGCCAGAGCTTTGTAAGGTGTTGCAGCTGAAAAAGGCTTTTGTCTGCGTGTCGTGCAGCGGTGAAGAGGTTTGGCAGTGTGCTGGATATTGCATAGGAAGAAGATAATTACTCCATTTCACCCTTTTTTTTGGGTGCTTTCCCTCTCTCTCGAACAGTGTCATCTTTTCCCTTGCTCAGCTTCTCCTGACAGAGGCTAGTGAGAGCATGTGCTCTGCAAGGTGTCAGTCAGAGCTGGCATACAGTGGCCTACCCAGCCAGGCAAGACATTAGTCACCCCCACGTAGGTGCTCTCCACAGCCTCTGAGCAGTCAGCTTCTGGATACAGGGGAACACTTCCAATGAGGTTCTCCCCAGGGGTGGGGAATATAATAATAATAATAGCAACAATAACAATAATATTCACTTGCCTTACTTGTAAATGTACATGTAAATGCAGTCACGTGGCCCAGTCACCAATGTGGAAGGGCTTTGTGAAAGCCTCTGAATGTCCCTGTTTGTTTGTGTGATGTACATTAGGGGCAAATCAGGCTATAGGGACTCAGCTCCCCAGCTGACACTGTTGTTGTCCTCTAAGAAATGTAGGCATTTCCTTGGTTTGGAGACAGTGAAATAATCTTCGTTGTTATTCTGAAGCAGAATAACTAAACTCTGTTTTCGTATGTCATTGACATAGCAGTTGGTACAAAAGAGGATGACTAACATGGCAATCCTTGCATCCACCGTAGTAATTGGGTCCAAACCTGAGCAAGAAGTCGGTTCTCAAATGTGACTGTGCCCAACAGAAGCTGTACAAGGTGGTGTTGTGTAAACAGCTGTGCCCTTTGGACCTGGTCCCAGCCACTAGAGAAACCAGGTGTACTTTGCAGAAGAGACACAACTGCGCTCTAAGCATACTTGCATTTCATGCTATTGCCCTTGTCCTAAAAAGCATGTGGTACATGAGGCAGTAATATCCAGAAGCAAAGCCATAAAACATTTAGTTTTCCTTTACCTTGCAGAACTAAGTTCTGCTGAGTCAGCGTCAGGGAGAACCACATTGTGGCTGTTTTTTCTGCATGGAAGAGAGGTCCTTATTGCTAGACACAAGCAGGGAGAGTATAAACCCATAGGCTGTGTTTGATATGCCAGGCTTTATGAACTTAATGGGATTTACAGAAATGAGTTCTGTAGCTAAAACAATCTCTGGATTCAGTTCCAGTTTCCCTGTTGTGGTAAATGTGATTATAAGAACTTGGATGGCCTTCTTGATGAAAGCTACTTTGAACGTAGTGTTGGTATGGAGAACACAGGAAAATGGACTTGTTTGTGGTTTGATGTATACTCCCTTTGTCTTGTCCAGTCAATAACACTAGAATCACAGCTGTTTTGCCAAGTCTTTCTGTAAATCTATCGGCTGCAATCAGGGAATACAGGGGGATGATACAATTTGAAGATGGAGTTTCTTGGTTTTTGTTTCTTAAAAATATGTTTGTTTTCCCATTTGAAATAAATCTCTAGTTTGGTTTTTCATTTTAATTCACCCAGCAAAATTTAACCACTCTGGCAGTGTGGCAGTGTAGACAGACAGCTATTTTGACTGGTAGAATAATGCAGTACCCAAAGCAGCACTTCTTGCTGCACAAGCTCCACAAAGTACTTGACAAACGTTAAAACACTTCACAGTATCCAGGAAAAAAGCAATTGTTTTCCACATCTTACAGAGATCAGGAGCTGAAATTAATGATTATATAGGTATGTCCCCTTAAGACTAATGTCTTTTTATCTGAGCATCACTGAGTTTCAGCAAGTAGCTGTGGCATGAGGTTCTTTAGACTTTACTTTAAGGTTCTAGTCTTAATTGGAGCTTAGAATGTGGTTTTTAAGTATAATAGAGCTTTAATCTTGTATGTATGTATTCATCTGACTTTACTTGCACAGAGCATTACAAATATGTATCTGAAGCTGCGCAGCTGGTGAGCAGATCATCTTGATATGAAACCCAGATATTTTGTCTGAACCTTCATTTGTACGCAATTCATTTTGCCCTTGCTATGGACTTAGCAGAGTATTGATTGAGATCCTTTTATTGGGTTTCAATATGGGCTTTCATCCCATAAGTATTGCAGTGATCTTTCAGGTCAGACTTGGAAAAGACTTGGATTTTTGTTTGGGCTGTTTCCACTGCCTTGGTTTTTTTCTAGAATGGGGCATGCCCCTCAAAGTAATATCCCTCCCTTCCCAGCTGTTGATGGGTGAGAAATATGTGTGAGAAAATGCGAATATGGTCTGAAATATTCTCTTCACCACCACACCCTACCACATCCCATTTCCTTCTTCTGGGCAAATTGACTTGGCAGGTTTTCAGCTGTCAATGCCAGCCGTGTTAAAGTTGCCACAGGGTGCCAAGAATATAACTCTAAAAACATTTTTGCTGGCCAGGGCTGGCACTGTTGCCAGTGCTCGGGTTCCTACCTCTTTCTGATAAAAGCTACTGGTTTATGAACTACTGACTTAGGACACGTCAGAGTTTGGGTGTAACGGGATGGGCTGGCTGCGGCCAACATGATAGGAGAGGATAAACGAGACAATGGCTTGTACAGCATATGCAGTCAGTCCTAGGTAGTGGACAGCAACACATCAAAAAGAAGAGAAGTACAAGGGTAAAAAGAGGTAGTGGTGAAATACCCTGCAGCACCCTGGATTGTTTTGTATGCCTCCAGAGGATCATATATTCTAAACCAAATAAAACTGGACACGGTGTCAAACTGAGCTGCTTACTTTTCCAGAATCTTAGGAAAAGTGTTTCCTCAGTGCGCACTGAGAGCTGTGCTCAGACTTGCAGCATTCTGTGCTCAGTCTCCAAATGTTGAATATTTTATCCAAGATTTGATTTACTTCTTGAGGAAGTAGACTAGAAAAGCTCCTGGTGTGTTGCCTCTAGTACTAATTTAAATTGAGATTACAGCAGGAGAGATCCAACACCATTAGCTTGCCTTAAAATCTTCTGCATCTGGCAGTGTCTCCTGGCTGGTGCTAGCACTCTTTAAATTGTGAAGAAAGCCTGAGAGACTTTCTACATCTGGCACAGGAACAAGTTGGCAATCAGGTGTTCCTGCATGAACACTGAAGTTACGATAAGGGTAACATCTCTAAGGTTGCAGAACGGCATTTGCCTTCCTCTTCTTGTTATGAAATTTTTTCTTGAAGTCCTTACTCTCCATAGCAGTTATATATCCATGTGTATAGGAGGGGCTCCGAAGGACTCCAAGAAGCTGTCTCTGACTGGCAGGTGGAGCCTGTACTCATTTCTATTGCTCATCTCCTTGTTGCATTGTGGGTTCAGCTGAATGTTCCCATTTAAATCCAGGGCACCCTGGAAGAAGTTGGAAAGGAAGCCAAACAGCCTTGGGAGTAATGGTAGGTTGCTGATCCTGCCATGATGATCTACCCAGCATTTAAAACTCTTGCTTGTCCTGTGGAAAAGACCACCAAGAGCAGTGTACTGCCTGGGCAACTAAGGGCTGCCCTTCTATGGCCCAAAACCCACAGGATGAGCTTCACTTCAAAGCTCCATTTGAGGATGGTGTCATCTGCGTGCACCAAAAGGTGATTCTTCAGTTAAGACACCCTGAGCAGAAAAGTTTTGCTGAATTAAGATCCATATGGAATAAGGCTTACAGCAAAGCATATAAAAATGTCATACTGCAGTCTGAAAGAAAAGCTGCAGGGTAACATCATTCTCCCAAACTGCACAAAGAGCTATATTAAAATGATGCATTCTATTAGAGGAAAAAACACTGAGCGGCACAAGACCATTAAGCAAAACAGAACTAGAAAAATAGTTTTTATTGTAAGAAAAAAACAGAAATCAGGAAGAAAAAAACTTTGACTCCTGGAAATTACGAATAGTCACTGTGCAAAAAAACAGGGGCTTGTATAAGCTTAGAGAAACAGCAAAAATACCTGCCTGGTGAATGCATCTGGCACATGAGACAAAAAACCCCATCACCGCTTAGGAATCTCAGCCAAGTTGTTCTGATTTTATCTAGTGGAATGCACTGGTTCATTAACTCAAAAGCCAGTCCATTAAAGTATACTTCATAGTTTTTAAGTGTTTCTCAATTAAATGAAACCTGCAAGTAAGCTTCACGATTTCACAGAATTGTAGAACAGTTTGGGTTGGAAAGGACCTTAAAGACCATGTAGTTCCAGCCCCCTGCCATGAGCTGGGACACCTGCTGCTAGACCAGGTTGCTCAAAACCCCATCCAGCCTGGCCTTGAACACTGCCAGGGATGGGGCAGCCACAGCTTCTCCTAGTGGGAAATAGATGTGTGTTGAATTTGCTTAGAGCCCTCAACATCTACATGCTTACTCTTTTCTCCATAACAAAAAACGTGATGCAGCTTTCCCCAAATACATTCAACATCCTCTTTGCATCAAAATAGGGATCCCTTCTTCAAGTTTTCACTTTTTTTTCACCTAGATTCTTAAAAGCATTATCAGGTGAAAAATCTGTGAATGTTACTGCATTACATTCCTTATCAGCAGGGTTGAATCTTTGGATGCCCACTATGCTCTGCTGCTTGAGGGACTGGGTAAGAAACAGCAGTAGCAGACAGGCATCCAAGGTGAGGAGGTGCTGGAGAAGGCACAGGATGGCAGTCAGTTTCACAGGCACCAAAAGTTCATGCAAATGGTAGCTCTGGGGTCCTGGTTTCTACTCCAGAGGAAAGAGCCTTCAGGAGAGGCTGTGTCTTCTCAACCTCAGCAGTATTTGCTTGGACCAGGGCAGTTCATTGTCCCATTTCCACTTTTTATCCATCTGAATCTTCACATCCTTGACCACTTTTTTCCAACCTCTCTTAGGAACATGGGAGCTCTGGCCTTTGGTAAGTGGGAAAATATGGGGTAGGTTCATCTTTTCAGACTAAACAACCATGGGAAAGGGGTCAAGGCCATAAAAATCTGTCCCATGTTCTCATCTTCATTCCTACCCTTGTATTACACTTCAGCCACTGTTTGTATTGATGCTCTTCTCTTCCACTGTCTGATCCTATTGCTAGCCTCTACACCCAAAGATCTCCTATCCCCATTTGAAGGAGTTGTAGCCTTTCTCAGCTTGGTCCTAAATTACTTCCTATCTTGCCACTCATTCTGTCAAATATTTTGTCTTTTGTCCATCCTGGGAAGCCCACTTCTTCCAGCCTCTATGCTGCACAAGTACCACACTAGCAGGAGAAAACCTAACTGCCAGCTTAAAAGTGCTGAGCCTTTGAGTGAGGATTCAATTCGGTCAGAGATGGGTAATACTTTTTTACAGAGGTAGCAAAGGATGTCATGCACACTTGAACCCAGCCTCTTAAATTTCATCTCTCACTGCAGAGCATAAAGGCGCTTGAGTTTTGTGAAGAACGGTTACAAGAGCTCTTGTAAAACAGACAGTGTATGTTTTCATAAACTGTGTTAAAGAACTTGTAACTGCTCCTACTGCTTTCAAAAATAGTGTCTTGAAGCACTATGGTGTTTCAGCACTTTTACATGACTGGCAAAGGCACCAAAATACGGCACTGGAAACACACAGCTTTACTGTAGGTAATTTTCACCAGCTCAGTCAGCTTTAAGCTCTCATTGTCCTGAAATCCTTTGTTTCTGGCTTAGCACGTCCAGCTTTCAGTGCCCCCTGCATTGTGTAATGCCCTGATGAGGGGACCCATGTAAACAGCAGCCTTTTGTGAGAGAGGGAGCTGGAGGTGACCTTTGGAAAGCAGTGACCGAGCTCATGGACCAGAGCCCGCTTGGGAATCAGGGGCCTTCAGTTTGTGGGACTCAATCACAACTTTCAGTACTTGTTAGTAGTTCAGAAATGCTTGCAGAAGAAAGGCTATTAATTAAAACAGAAGTATTGATAAACCAGTAGAGGTTCAGTGGAGGGCCACAGGGGTGGTTGGGAGATGCAGCTGGTGCCCAGGCCTCCTAACTCCTAGCTCCTCATGTGCTATCTTGTGCTGCGGGTGGCCATTAGCCATGGGCGAGCTGGTCAGGTGTCCACTTCTCTTTTAAAAGGGTCCTTGTTCTAGCAAGGATCCTTGAAGAATATGCCCATCCCCATAGTGGTGTATGACCCTGCCCTCTGAGGGGAGGCTGAGGGAGCTGGGCAAGGAGATGGCTCTGGAGGCCCCGGCTCAGCCTGCCGGGCCCGGCAGAGAGGTTATAGAGAGAATGCAGCAGGTGTTTTACGGAAGCGTCTAGCAGCAGGACAGGATGCAATGGTCATAAATTGGAAGAGAGAAGGTTCTGATTTGAGATAAGGAGGAAAAAAGTCACTGTGAAAGCAAGAACATGTTTTCCAGAGTGAACCTCTGTCTTTGGACATCTCCGAGCTTGACTGGAAGACCCAGAGCAATTTAGTCTTAACTAGGTGTTGACCCTTGGGCAAAAGGCTGGTCTTTGCTGAATACTCAGCTAGTCTTTAATGGTGCACTCTGGAGATTTTAAATGCTGACTTCATTATAAAACAAAAACGTATAAATAGATGGTTTCAGTAGGGTCACATTTGTAGCAGAAACGGTTATTTTAGTTGTCACAAAACA
Source organism: Psittacus erithacus (assembly GCA_009867235.2). Taxonomy (NCBI): domain Eukaryota; kingdom Metazoa; phylum Chordata; class Aves; order Psittaciformes; family Psittacidae; genus Psittacus; species Psittacus erithacus. The sequence continues at coordinate 47,755 of WYDI02031690.1, forward strand.
TTAATTCACCATTTTTATATTAAAACACTAATGAATTTGTATGCCAAAACAGGCCCTCCTTAATTATGCATGATATATATTAAGTGAAGCCCAGAGGGATGAGGAAAGGTCATGTGACCAGTGTGTGTCTCATTTCCATGCGTGAAATGATAATGAAATTAGCCATGGATGGGCAACAAATTGGAATCAAGTTTATTGTAACTTGAGGGAAGGATTTGCTGGATATTTTTATTGGTGCCTAATGTTTTATGCTAAACTTCACAGTCAGAATGACTGCAGTGAGTGTGACAGCCTCCATGCCATCCCCAAACAAGGATGCTATAATAGGAAAGTATCACATCTGTGTATGTACTGCTCTGCAGCTAAGGATGTGGCTTTGGAGCCACACATGGATTGTTTTAATTATGCAGTGGCTAGGAACAACCCATGGAGGCTGCGAGAGCTGCTTTTGATCAATGGGGACTGCCCTGTTGTGAATCTAGGAACATCAGATAATTTCAAAAACATCTAAGCCTAGGGTATACCCAGTTTTTGTGCAACTTGCAACAAAACATTTGAGTGCAGCAAGAACCAAAAGCTATAGGATGTTTCTGAAATCACCGGAGGTATTTTTGCCCATGTGCTATTGCTGGTGCTTGTTTAATCCTTCAGCAGCTGAATATGCACTGAAATGTTTAGAGAGAATAAATAGCACAAGACTCTGGAGCTGGAGCTAAGTTTGGTTTTAAATTATCTCATGTGCTCATCAAGTTATTACTTGATGATAATGTGGCCTCACTCTTTACATTCTTATTGTACTAGTGTCTTCATCCCGAAACATGGCAAGCATGAACTGGGACCAGTAAACATAAAGGTGGAATAAGACTGGGAGGTTTTCTGCAATGTTCTTATAGAAAAAAACCCCAACCAACCAAACCCAAAAAACCAAAAAGCCAAGCATACCCTTATAAAATATAAATTGAGATACTTCATATTTTAGTCCTGTTGCAACTGTGCAAAAGCAGAGGAAGTGTTCACATTGGTCAGATGAGATTTAGACTATCTTTAAGGGGAATGCTTTATGTTACGGCTCTTGTACATCCAAAGCAGCAAAGACAGTCACTCAATTTTGCAGCACTGAAATGGAGACTTACTGCTTTCCTATCATCTTAGCAGCTGCCAATCTAGGCTGTAGTGAAAGCTTGTTGGGAATTTTCAATCGGGATAGTCAGTTCAAGATCACACCAAGGTTTTGCAGCTGTCAGTCTCTTCTGGAACAAAACATTACCTGTGAGTGCTGTCTTGCTTTTCTCGCAGGGTTTTGAGTCAAGAGGGAATATGGATGTAGCTGTTCTGGGGCATATGTGTTCTGTGAGAGTGGCATGTTGGGCTTCCCTGCCTGGGATTGGCTAACCTTGCTTCACAAAACTGCCTTCTGGGGGAGTGTGGTTCAAATTATGATTATGAACAAGCTTTTTTAATGCATAAAAGACTAATCGTGTATGTTTTTATTGCAGATAATTTTTCAGTTACCATAAAAGGAGTATTAATCACAGTTACAAATGGAATATCATATTACATCTGCGTAATCATTCCTTTGTAATAGTAGAGAATATATCACTCATGAAAATACGGTTAAAATTTTCTCTGTATCTAAGATATTTGCTATATTAATGATGTTGCAAGTATTTTGCTCTGACTTCAAAATTACTTTAAGATATATTAGTCTTACTGGGTTCTTCTCCTAGATTACAACATTGTCCTGCATTTCTTGGACTCTTTTCTGCAGAGAAGTGATTTTTCACATCACTTGTGAAGCTAGGAAATGGTTCAACCATTTTTTCTGACTAGTATTATCACGTGGGGGGAAACTATTTCATACTATTGCTTTTTCATTCTCTCTTGTTCTATATACATACCTTTTTTTTTTTTTTTAATACTCATTGCTGTTTCTGATATAATCCATTTTTCTGGTTCTTCCTGATGAAACATAGCTATCTGCCACTTATAGGTCATGTTGAAAAGTACTGGCTAATGGCTGAGAGCTCAGGTCATGAGCAAGAGTCTTCGATCTTCCTTCTGGGCAGATGTAAGGCAAGGACTCTTTTGGAAAGCAGGACATGACTCCACAGTCATATAAAGGGGTTATGATAAGCTGGATGATATTGATGGAGTAATATCAACAGAAATGTCGTTAGGAGAGAGGGATGTTAATCTTTTAATGAAACCAGTTATCTGGTAGTCAGCTTTTTATGCACGCATATCCTTTAGGTTTTCTATTTTGTTAGAATCTCTAATTTTGCTTTGAACCTTCTATATGTGTATCCTTGATGTGCTGCATCCTGTGTGTGACCAGGTTTTGACTCTGGGAACTGGGTACATGGAGGGCCAGAAAGATTGCTGGAAATATTAATAATAACAGGATGGTGGCTTTGGAAGACCGCATTTTCTGAGAGCCTAAACTGTCTTAAAGTTGTAACTTGGTACATTTTTCTTTGCATTGAAAAGTAAGAGTTAAGATACAATGCTTTTTAAAGACTGGAAATTTTTTCAAGTGTGCTCCAGAGGTAATGGGTCAGCCTGTAGCGGGTACAAGGTTTCACTGTTTGTTCCAGCACAGTTAAGAGAGACCAAGATGTTCAGGTGCTTTAGAGATCTTAAGAGCATTTATCACACTCAATACCTGCCTCTAGAAGCTGTGATTTATTAAGATGCAACACACAATAAGCTTGTACTTCCTGAAGACTTTCTGTAAACCAGAAGTTTTTACTTTCAGTAACTCTCCAGGCTAGCTTGTTTCCTTAGGTCAAACTGTCTTCTGTCTTTCAACTCACCGATACCCATCCAAGGTAAGTCTCTTCCTCAGGACAAGTGTCCCACTGCTCTGTTAAAATTACAGATATGCCTTTTTCCACATGTGGAAGTTATTGTGATAGGTTGATTTTGCAGTCCTTGTAAAAAGCTGTGGTACATTGACCTGTATTTATAGTTTCCAGTTGCAGCTTTCTCTCCATTTCAATGAATGGTTTTAGAGAAGAGCATGAAACTGGTTTTTAGGGGGGGTGTGGGTGTGTGAATCTGTCCATGGTCTTCTCTCAGTATCTTGTAGCAAAACACCATAGACATGTGGGCCCCATTTTATTTCATATTACTTGGCGTGTTATCCCATTAGTTTGATTGTGTTTGCTGAAAAATTCAATAGGATCGTTTTGCAGCCAGTGAGGGCTGTTTGTTCAGATGTACGACTTATTATCTAGGCAACTCTAAATTCTCTTTAGAGGAACAGAAGTCTCTTCCTGGCCTCTACAGGTTAGCATTTAGTGCCAGGAAATTGGGGTTAATGAAGCCTTTGTCAATATTCTAATTTACTCGTTTCAATTTACTAGAGACCAGGCCAGTCTATCAGTTGGTAACTCACTACAAAGATGGATCTACCAGCTCCCCATAAACTGTAGATCGTGTCTGAACTTGAGATCCAGTGGGGTCATACAGATATGCATCATCTTCCTTGTCTGAGTTTGCTATTTATAGAAAATACTATTAGGTAGTACAGCTTCAGGTATATGAGCACTTTCTAAAGACTCGATAGCTAAACATAGACTAAACTAGTGACAAAAGCAAAAGTAATGGGAGAGACAATTTACCAGACCGTGAAGTGTGAGCCCTGACATTGTGAAGCAGATTTTTGTGGTGAGGCCTGCTACTGGGATTGTGTTAGTATATTAGAAAATTCAACCTTACTGCTTCATATGCAGTTCCATATATGATTCCAAAAGTGCTTTCAAGTCATCAGTTTAAAGCATGTTTTCTCATCTAAATTTAGCTACTTTTCCAGTAAGTCTTTTCTGTGTTCCCAAGGATGATAGTAGGATTATGTCGGTTCTGTCTGCCTTAGAATCATAGACTCATTTACATTGGAAAAGATTTTTAAGATCATCAAGTCCAACCATTAACCTAGCGCTGCCATGTGTCACTCTCCCGCTACTCATACAGCACTTCCTATTTCTTTTGCCTTCTAGAGAGTAGTAAATCCTGGCAGAAAAAAACAAAAAACAAAACCCAACAACCAGCAACCAAACAACAAAACAAACCAAAATAAAACCCAAAGCAAAACAAAACCCGAAAAAACTCCGAACAACTCCCTCTCCCCCCAGAAAAACTCCAAACCCAACAACAACAACAAGACTAAGTTGCAACCTCAGCTAAAAATACACTGTTCTGATTTACTACTTTCCTTTGCAGTGATTTTACCTGTGACATCTCCAGCTCTTTAGCGCATTCAGCATGGCCTTCACCAGCCCTGTCTGCAGCCCTGTCCTTGACTTTTTTACAGCAGCATTTGCGGAGCAGGGACACAACCTTTCTACTGAGCCTGCACTGGAAAAAGCCCTCTCCTGTCTTTGATTCTAGGCAGGCTGTAGATTAGTTTCTTATGCTGGTGTTCATATTGCCTGTTTGAACTTAATTCCTATCACTATCTGTTTGACTACCTTAAACAGATCAGCTAAAATCAGGCAGGTGTTCCTACACTAAAAAGTATAAACACTGATCTTCCCAATAATTCTTTGTCCAGCTGGTTGAATCCTTATCTTGTCAGACAACCCATAAAGCTGCAGGTTTGAACACTTTTGAAGCTGTTATAAACCAACACCTGAGTTATGTTTTGCCAGCTCTGTTGCTGTCTGTTTTCAAGACGTATCTGTGGGCAAGGATTTCATCACACTGAGCTCAAATTAGATTCAGTGAAAAATTCGAGAGTACAGCTATAAGTCACAGCTTCTTTTCAGGAAAGGGACTGCTTTCTTTGCACAAGCATGCAGGTGCTTCAGCAAAGGATATAATTTTACCCACAGCATTTGCAAAGCTGCTGCTGCCTCAAAGGGAAAGGCTGGGAATGAGGGTGTAAGATCAGGAGTTCCTGTGAACATCCTCATCCTTAGGGCAGCAAATTGTGTTGCTTCCTATCCTTCCATAAATTCTTGAGCCAGCTTTGCTCTTGTCCTTACATTGTGAGTTGAGATTGGCTGCTCCTCTTTCCTAATCCTTCCCCTTTTCCTTTCTTGCAGGAAGCTCCTATGCTGTATCAGCCCCACGCACTGGTATAGGGCAGGTGCTGAATGGGAACGGGAAAGGGGCAAATGGGCTCTGTGTAGAGACACTGCTGGTGATCAGCTCCAACAGAGGGGAAGGGAGGAGGATTGAGAAGTCCTTAAGTGAGAGAAGGAGAAACCGAAATGAAAAGCATACACTTCTGGCGTATTGTCACCAGCCCAGGGATTTCTGTAAAAGGGAGGCAGTCAGTTACCATGTGAGAGAGGGAAGCCAGATAAAACATTCGGAAGTAATTGCAGAGAGTTTCAATAGCTGTTATTAAAATTATGTTATCTTTGCCTTTGTGTTCAATTATCTGATGGCTGCCAAACAATACCCAGAGAGCTAGCGCAAAAAGGCAGGCCCAGCTCTGGGAGTAGTTTAACATCTTACATGTAATGGGAGTGCATTGTGGGCTTGTCCCTGGGAGGATGGGGGATTGCCTTTTCTCCAGCCGTCAGCAGGAGTGGCAGATGACTTGCTTCTGAGCCAGTCCTGCATGGCTTCCTGTACCTGCTGTTGCACAGATGTGTTTTGGGCATGAGCAGTGGGAATTCCCACTTGAGAGGTGCATTAACATGAAGCATGGAAGGAGAAATAGTGGCAAGTACTGATGCTCCCTCCTGACTGCAAAGGATGGAGAGATCTGCCATGGTGGAAAGTCACCCTGACCCTCTCTCTTCCCTGTGTAAGCTCCCAGAGCCTGGCAGCTCTACATGGTACCAAGTCTTAGCTTGCTGCAGCTCTCCTGAAGGCACAGCTCATGTTTAACTCCACCTCTGGCACTGCAGCAGCTGATCTGTCTTTGAGACAGAGTAGGGAAAGAGACATCACCTGAATCTAGGTGCTGGGTGTCTTTTCTGATCAGTGCTACCAGGGATTTCTACAAACTGAGTTACAGCTCAGCACAGCATAGGCTTTCCCAGAGCTCTGTCAGTAGGAAGGAGCTATTTCCATGGATGTATGTCTCCTAGACTTTTCCCAGCAGTAGAACTGCTGTCAGTGAATTTCTTTCTTGCCATTAATACTGCTTTGAGGGTCTATCTTTATTAATACTGACTTGGACTGAAGGGTAACACCATGCCAGCATACAGGAAAAAAACCCAACCAAACCAAAACCTTCATTAAAAAAAAAACCCTGTTGTGGTGAAATCCTGTCCCTGCTGTAACCAATAGGATGTTGAACTATTGACTTCAAAGCAGCTGGGATTATACCCATTGTCCAAACCAACATCAACTCACCTCTGTTCTTCGTTTGTGCAGGTGAATTCAATCTCAATTTACCCCTCAGCTGACCCAGCTGACTTTACCAAGTGAAACCTCAACCAGCGGATCTTTCAGCATGTGAACTGTGGGCAGTTTATGACTGAGCTGTGACTCAGCCCACATTTCTGTGCAAGTGAGCAAGACTATGGAAGAACAAGAACATGCCTGATGGAGTAATCTGACTCCTGGCGCTCAGTCATGTGGAAGTGCAGGCATTACCTTCCCCTGCATCTTGGGAGCCCCAGGAGAGCAGAGATAAGAGAAGCTTTCACTCCCCTACCCCAGATGACAAGCTCGCTTCTTTCAGTGTGGGCAGTAACATCCCAGTGGCAAAAGCACAGACTGAAGCAAAATTCCTGACCCCAGCCCTTTGCTCTAGAGGAGGAGGCAAGGGAGGCATGGTGAGTTAGTTATGTGACTAGGTCACAGTGCTTCCCTGGCCTCCCACTACCTACAGATTATCCTGCATTTAGCATTGTGCCTCCAAGCGCTTTCAAGGCCCGGGTACACACCTTGCATTTTAATTAGTGATCTGCTTAGTTTCCCCCTTGTCTGGTGTTGTGGGTTTCTTCTATAAATAAGATGAAAATATTTTGGAGGATTGGAATAAATTCAAAGCACAGAACAAAGAAAAGCCAAATACAATTTAACTTAAAGAGTAGTGTGTGAGAAAGTAGAATGAAACTCATGATTGCTGTGTAAACAGCTTCTGTCTTTCATTAATACGCTTGAACTCATGCTCTTCAGTTTTTTTAATTCTTCTACCTAAAGTTTTTCTTCAGAGTTTGCTTTTAGTTCCCTTTTAACACTCTATTCTGTATTTGTTTCTGATATATTGGTGGAAGACCACATACTTTCCATTTGAGAATCAGATGGCAGGGAAACCAAATGTCTCTGGTGTTGTATCTGCAATGTGTCTTAACAGCTCACTCTCCTTTCACTCTCATGCTGACAGCCACTACATCACCTCAGACCCTCCTCTGGAGTCACCCTAACCCAGATCCCTCCTCTTCCTCAATAAGCAGAGATCAGCTACTTGCAGCCCCAGACAGTCTCTGCCAACCAGAGCTCTACGTCTGCCAGACCTCCTTTCTTGTGGGTAGCAGCGCTGGATGCGCTGCTCACATGTGTTATTCTTTGAATGTTTAGGGCCAACGTGCCTCTGTTTAGCTCCATCCTCTTCGACTGTGGTCACTTTGAAACTGCAGACGTCTGCCTCTGCTTTTACTTCCCATCCTCCAGTGGCAGTTTTAATGTTTTCTCCCGCTGTTAAATAGCTCAGATCCATTCCCTTCTTTCTCATTTTCTTGATCATGCTCCTCTTCTACAACTCCTTTTGTGGGAAACAGTCTGCTTGCCTGGATTTAATCCCCACATTGAAGATATACAACTCTGTAATATGCTCTTCTGCTTGCAGTGTCATTCTGATTTCTCCTGCAGTACCATCTCACAGTCACATGTAGCTAAAAATAAACATATTTTCCTCTCCCTCAGACTTTTCTACTCAACCTGAGCTGTGCTGAGATTAAAGAATAGGGAAATTTACCTTGGTTTCTGAAAGCACCGAGTCATATTTCAAGTAGACATAAGATTTTAAAGTTTCACAAACAGGTGTAGAGAGGACAGCAGAATTCTGGTGGAGCCTGGGAGCTCTATATGATCTTTACAAAGTTCTTGGAAAAAATTCTAGAGCATTCACTACAGCTGGTTAAGCCTCTCCTGAGCATGGACACCAGTCTTTGAGGAGACAGCTGTTGTCATACCCAGAGAGCAACATTTTCCTGAACAGCTATGAGAAAACCCTGTCAAAAATGAAATAGATCATTACAAAAACATCTTCTCAAAACACAGCAACAAACAACTCACATCCTCTACCCTCAGTAAGTCAAAAGCCTCCTTGCTTTTCAGTGTAGTTGTGAATGGGTATCTGTGTAGAGCATGCTAGTAAAGGGAAGGGACAGGGAAAGGGTACAACGAGGAATAAGAAGGAGAAAGGAAAGGGAAGAGGCCTGTACATCTGAGCAGTATTTTTCAGTTTGGTCAAGTGTGTATTTGCAAAAGGACATTGCCTCAATTTTTTCATTTAAGAAAGGCTTGAAGCATATAATTGAAGTTCTTTCTAATGTAATTTTGGAAGCATAATGTATCCTGTACAAGTCAGGGAGGGAAAAGTCAGTTTAGTTGTTTTGTGTCATTTTTTATTATTTTTTTTTGAGCTTGTGTGCCCTTAGAGGACACACAAGGTAGTTCCTTGGTTGCAGAATTTCTCTGCTCTTGTGTACATGGACAGATACATAGATTCAAACTCATTACCTGTATCATGAGGGGCCAGTCTGGAAACTGCTGCTGCCCTAGAGGCACTGTGCAGCAGTTAATAGTCAGGGTTACCTCTGCCCCCCTCATTTTTCTTGTTTCAGATGTGTGCTATGTTGATAACGTTCCATCTGAGATACATTCAGTACTTTCCACACTGGTCATAAATCTCTACTGCAATTTGGTTTTAGATTTCCCTCACAGATAGGGCGGAGTATAGGAGCTGGAGCAGTGCTTCATCTGCTCTATTGCACGGAGGAACCAAATAGAAATGCGGATGTGTCAAGAAAGCTGTGGTATTTGGCATTGATTTGTTTGGTAGTGGCTTGTTTTGCACCTCCTGTCCATGTAACACTGCTCCTGGGTGAATGAGGAAGACTTGCACTGGATCCTTCTGTCATGCATGAATGTCAGTTCCTTTTCTAGCATGTCACTATGGTATCCAACCTCAGATAATTTAATAAAGGAGAAGAAGAGGATATAAAAGGGACACGTTCATTGTCTATTAACCTTTTCAGGAGAGTGAAATAGAAGGGCTTAGTAAAATTACTTCATTGGACACTTGGTTGCCCCATTACTGCTTCTTGGAAATTGCAAATGAAGCAACTCATGTCACTTCCTAGGTACCATCATGTTACCCTCACCACAGGTAAATGTTAGTAACCTGACCCTCTGCCCCTTGGAAGATGAAGTCAAGCCCTGAGGAGACATCAGGAAATGCAGGGCAACTGGACTATATATTATGCCGATGTTTTCATCCTGTATATCACCTGGGGTATTTATTTTTATCAGTTCCATCTTTGCATTGTGCTCCCCAGAATGATGCCCCTTGTCTTCCTGGAGAATCTGCTTTTGTCTGTGATTGCTAAAGGCAGTCACATTTCTAGAACAGCATGGTTTACAGGTGGTTTTAGCTTGAACTGAGCGTTGGTCTTATGTAAGAGAGGCAACAATTCAGTCTTCATAGTTGGGGCTGTACTAGGAAAGTACTTAAAATAGCAGTAAAATCTCTAAGTGTGCTCTTCAATTATTAAATTTTGTCCCACTGCAGAGCAATCTCTTTTTGGGATAATTGCCTTTTCGAGGCAATTTTTGCATTAAAGATTCACTGGCTTTGCAGAAGAAACTAGGTGCTTCTAAATGCTCCTTATTAAAAATTTAGCCTGAGTCTTGTCTTTCCTATTTTTGCTTTTTATTACCCACACAACAGTAGTTTTCATTCCCTTCTACCCTCAATGCTTCTCTTGCACATATTTGCACATTAAAGCAGAAAAAAAAGCACATCTGTTCTTCAGCATTCAGTTCTTTTAAATCAGGGATGGCTAAGGGATAGCTTAGTTTGCGTGCCCTGTTACCACACAGCCCAAACTCCCACAGTGAAATCTTCCCTTCTTAATCAACTATGCTGACTTCGCAGTATTCCTTTTTACTTGTGACGTTTCATAGAAAAAACCAAAACATTCCAAAATGTTACGGAAGGATACCAATTAAATTTCCCAGTTTAAGATTGAAATACAGCAACAACTCAAGCTCTCCTGAATCCAGCAAGGTGAATGTGCTATTTCTTGACACATGCCCGTGGCCTGTCTTGGCAAACATTCATCACAACGGATTTTTGCATAACCCAAAGGAAGTTCTAGAGCTTACTACCACTTCAGAAATAAAGCTGCCCTCCATATACACTGGAGAAATTTAAACTGATCTTGTTGACTCCAGAAGGAAGTAGGTACCTGATGAGCAAGGGCTTTCTGACTGCTGGTGTCCTGGCCAGATGTTTCAGCATGAGAGAGTTCAGTCAAAAGAGCATTTTGGATTAGCTCACATCTGCTAAAAGAGATCAGAATCACTATTTCTGTTAGCATAACTAATGCCATATTAAGACAGATTAAGGTTTCTTCCTATCCCTATATCTAAGTAATTCAGAAATTAATGGAATTTTAATAGCCAGAATTTGTCTTAAAAGTAAAGATGACATTGCAGTGAGGGCACTTGAGTTTAACTTCCGTCTGATAATATTTTTTTGCTGCTTGTCCTGATACTCTATTATTGATTTAAATGGAGTTTCTCCAGTTTTTTCAGTAGCACAAACTAGATCAAAATCAACTCATTGACAAACCTCAAAGGATTAGAATTTTTTCCCCTGTTCCTCACCAGTCCCCCAGTTAAGTGAACATTTGTAGCCTTCAGAAAAAAGCAAAGATTTCATGGGTAGCAACTTAGGGAGTTTAGTCTGAAAGGTAACATTAAAAATTGAGCTGCAGCATGCAGCCAGGATTAAGATGGGGATGCAGTTTTGATATTGCTGAACCTTCAGATGTTTGTACTCTTGCAGTCAGCTAAAACTGGAAAATAATAGAGGCAAACTGGTCTTGTGACATTCTAATTGCCCTTTCCACACTTAAAATAAGATCATAAAAAAAAATAATATCTATCTAACTGAACCTGGTCTGGAACCCAGGCGCAGATCTGGGTTCTCACTGAAGATTTCCCCCAAGAAGGGAAGCAAGAAGAAAATAGGGCCTTTGAAGCTCTCATTCAGGTCTGCCTTTCCCTGCAGTAGGCTGTGTTATGTGCGCTGTGCAGTCTGTCTTGCCCAGAGCAGATGTGGCTGTCATCCACTAGTTTAGTGTTAAAATTAAGACTGATTGAGTTTCCATCCACACAGTTAGCTATTGTCAGTCTCAAATGTGGCAAGCAATCAGTGCAGAGTTTTGGCCTGGAATTAGCTGGTTTAACCTTGAATAAAGTGAGTAAATACATGGAACAGCAACTGGAGTTTGGTGTCAACCAAATAACATTATCTGCAAAACTCTGCTTCAGCTTCCAACTCGTACCTCTCGAGGGGCAGCAATACAATTGAGATTGACAGCTGCTTTTATGGGCTCAATACTGGCAAAGTACCCAGCTACCTGCAGTGTGTGAGTTATAACTGTTGCCTTTCCCAGTAGCAAGCTCCTTTCTCTTCCTGGTTTCTTTTCACACTTATCTCTGGCACTTGTCAGCTTTTGAGCTAATTACAGCATCTTTCTAGAAGGGTATGGCCTTTTGTACTCACAACACATGTGCCTTATCAACAAGGTAGGAATACTTTCTTCTGGCTATCTTGGGTTGCTCTGACATTTCCTTCTCCTTTGCATCTTGCTGAGTTTTGCCCTGAGCCTGCACAATCAGCTTTCCAGCATGTTTTGTTTGCAGCTCACAGCAAAAGAATGGAAAGATGCAGAAGGAACTGTTGTTGTGACATTTAAATAGATACAGGGGCAAGCAAACAGGTTCAGGTGCTTTCAGACTTTGGAGACATCTGGCTTTCAGCTCTGTGGTTTGTGATCACCTTTGCAACATCTTGGTGTTAGAAAACCTCTTAGCGCTTCTCTGTGATGAAAGCTTCAGGCATGCTGGCAGTACAAGGCATTTCTTCCCCTTAGGGAAGAATGGGAACTTCTTTCCTTTTTAGGGGAAGAAAGAGAGTGATTTTTAGAAGAGTTTTTTGTCTCTGTCATTTCTTATCATAGAATTATAGAATGGTTTGGGTTGGAAGGGACCTTGGACATCACCCATTTCCAAACCCCCTCCCATAGGCAGAGACACAGTCCACTAATCCAGGTTGCCCAAAACCTTATCTTGGTCTTGAACACTGCCAGAGATGGGGCATCCACAGCTTCTCTGGGCAACTTGTGCCAATGTTTCATTACCCTCAGTCAGCATATGAACGCCCAAGCCTTGCCTGACTGCACTGCTCTCTCAAAGGTCCATTGTCCATCAACACAACTGAGGCACAGAAGCAACAGCAAGATCTGAGGAACTTCCTGATGGGGGGTGTGGGAAAGCAAGAAGTTGTCCTAGCGCCTGGCCAGGCTGCTCATTTAATGAAAAAGGCAACAGACTGAGCCCCTGAAGCAGGTTTTGGCCTACTGGGAAAAGCTATGTGGCCTTTGGTATTGTTGCCTCTTCACTATTTGTGTTACAGTACCACCAGCAGGTCCTGTCCTTCTCTGAGACAAGTCCATAGCGGGCAGTTTGCACTCTGTCACGTTCACTGAATAAGCTGAGGTGACAAGGATCTAACTGTACTTTGAGTGCTGCTGTTTCTTCTTGCTGCCAGCACACACCGCACCACTGCAAGTGATTTCCTTTATGAAGTGAGTGTAGGCTGATTTAATTGCTAGTGGAGCGGATCTGATAACTCAGTACGCAGTTATGTTTGTTGGCATGTTCTTAAGACGTGGGTAAAAGGAGATGGAAGCAAACTGAAAATAGACTCTCTGTTCTTAAGAAGTTTCATGATCTAATGCATCTTGTCATTGTAAGATATAGTGTCTGGGCTAAAGACTTATCTATCCTTGTTTTTTATAATACCCTTTTTGGTATTTTTAGTGGCTTATGCTCTTCTGTTTCTATTGTCACAACGTGTGGTTGGACTTTTGGAGTAGTTCACTGTGTTCCATTTTCTGTCTTGCTTTGAAGTTCATTTGCATTCTAAAGATTTCAGAGTACTTTAAAAATGATGATTAAGTATATGTTGGTACGTCTTTAAAAAGTATTATTAATGTGTGCTTCAGATTTTCAGTGTCTTCATGGAATATGTTTGCCATGCAATACTAGGGATGGATACTTTTTTTTCCTTCCCTTTTCCTGCTTCAGATTTACAGATCCAGGCTCCTGAAAACTCTTCTGTTCTAAGCCTAAAGAGTTTTCTTTATCCTTAGGATGTTTTAAAGAGGTTAGGAGGTGAGTTATAAGTCAAAGTCTGGGTCTGGCTTTAAAAAGATGTACAAAATCCACCAAAGTATTATTATAGAATCAGAGAATAGTTAGGGTTGCAAAGGACCTTAAGATCATCTAGTTCCAACCCCCCTGCTATGGGCAGGGACACCTCGCACTAAACCATGTCACCCAAGGCTCTGTCCAACCTGGCCTTGAACACCACCAGGGATGGAGCATTCACA
>WYDI02031691.1:0-27617 GCA_009867235.2 Psittacus erithacus
AATCTTCATCACTTCTGGCAGCCTTTGAAGCGTGCGCAGTAGAAGTTTATACAAACTTAATTGGTTCATTAATACCGGAGACATAACTACCATCCTGTCCTTCCACTTATCAGTTGGTTTAACTGCAGCCCATCCTGGGCACCTGCCATTCCTAGATACTCCTTATCCTTAAGTCCTCTTCTTTTAGCCTGTTTGTCTTACACACATTCTGTACTAAGGTCATTAAGGCCCAAAACTACGTCGGCTGCAACGGTTTATCTTATACAAGAATTCTCAGTATGCTCTCTAGCTGTACTCTATTTTTTTTCTGTGAATCCTGCACCTCAGGAATTTTCCATTGTAACAAAGCCATCGCCTTAGCATTGCTTAAAACTGATTCTAAAAGTTTATATATTTCATTTAGTAATTTTGTGCCCACCTTTGTTTCAAAAGATTCATGCAATTACATCTCCCTGAAGATCGCCATAAACAAGCCACCCTTGTGCATGCAGGCGGGAACAGGAGTCATGCCATGGAAGCAACAGTATCTCAGACTGTGATACTATGTTGAGGTGACTTTCAAGTTCCTATTCAGATCTTAAGCCCACTAGTTGTCACCTAGCAGCACTCCCACCTCCAGACTGTGCAAAAAGACTTTCTGGCTCTGAAGAAAAGGCAAAATGGCAAATGCTCTCATTTTAACAGTGGAAGTGCATGTCTTTTCTGAGGGTAAGGCAAAGAATCTGATGAACTAGTGAGTATAGAAAACACTTCCTGAACTGAATTCACAAGTCCTTGGATACCAGTAATACTTAGGACAAGTATGGCATAAAGACTTTGCTTTTACTGCGAAAGAGAGTGCAAATTTTTCATATTTGTCATAGGGCAAATATATAATATCCCCAAGGCTTGCACTGGAGCTTCCCTCCACCATAAGACATTTCAGAGCTGCAAGCAGTAAATGTCAGGCACTTAATAGTGCTCATGTTAGTGCTGCAAGGTTATATACCATTCAGAAGAACTAGAGGAAGGGCCTCTAAATTTCTAGCCCGGCTGCTTATGCAGCACAGATATGTTTAGTCCCAGTTAAGAAAAACAGCTTCACCGACTTCAGCAGAGCTGCTGCCACTTACACTGAGAGACAGTTTTTTTTCCATTAATTGTACATAAATTGGCACAAATTTGAAATGGATAACCTCTAGTCATGGGCTTTATCCCTGGTCTTTCAGCCAAGATATATTTAAATGCTGCACATCTCTTGGTAGTGTACCTGCATGAGGGTTCATGACATGGAGGCCATGTTATGTCTTCTCCCTAAGGCACATTAATGCTTTCAGGTTGGTGCTGCAAAAAGGCAGATGGTTTTCCCTGCACCACTGTCTTCATAACGCCATAACTCTGTGATTGCTAAAGTAATTAAACAATAACTTATCCTTTTGGGGGGAAAGCAAACCTCCCTAAGAAGTATTTGCACACACTATCCATGCACAGAGAACAAATGGGGTAGAAGGTAGGTCAGAAACATGCAGTCCTTTTGGTTTTAGTTGCTTATGCAGTAAGTAAATCCTGCACTTGGTCCAGCTTGTATGTGTGGAAGAGGGCTATACTGTCCAGTACCTGACTGAAAAAACAGCTCTGTCAAAGAGAGGAGATTAAAAAAGATAATAAAGTGTGAAATGAGAAAAAATAGAAAGACAATAGGAGGAAATTAAGTCAATGTGAAACCGGTTACGTACCTCTGAATTTTGTTAAAACCAAACAGACAAGGAAAGTTTCATTCTTATGGGCATATTTTGCTGTAGGAAGTGTTTTAATTGCTTTCATTCTAAATTGAGGTGAATAATCACTATCATAGCTTCCACTGGATAGCGCATTAGCACAAAATCATCCCAAATCAGAAATGGGGTGGTCCCTTGATACTGTACACAAACACAGCAGGGACAATCCTTACCTCAGAAGGGCCTGAGCACAATAAAGGTGCACAGTGCCCACAAGATACTATATGCTGACCTGAACCAAGGTTTGGTGGTGTTTGAAGGCATGTAGCATTTTCCCATTCTTCTACAGTTAAAACTGAAACTTGTCATAGAAAGCAGATACTGTCACTGAAGCACATCTTTTGCTGAAAACTCAATTTTTTTCCAGCAGAAAGCTTTTTCAGTCAATGGATTCCAAGCTGGATGCCATGTGGTGGTTTGTGAGGCCACAGAAAAGATGCTCTGTGCTCAGCTCTCTATGAAGTCATTGCCTTCACAACCTTTCCAATTCAAGCTTTGGTGTAAAGACTACTTGCTGGAGCCATTTGTATATGGAAAACAGGATCTGAAAATGTTGGGGAATCGTGGGTCTAGGTGAAGCATTTCTGAACAGCTAAAATGTAAAGGACCAATGATTTGACAGTTACCAAACTACTCCACAAAAGAGCAATTTCACCATTCGAAAGAATTCCCTGTTCTATCTGCACTTTTTCATAAGACTGATAACACACACAAACACCAGAAGCCGAGAGAGGCTTAATTACTTTTGTCTCCAGATTTAACCTAGAGGTAAGTACATGCTTTTCCCAAGTCGCTCAAGAAGGATATGCATTTGCATAATGCAACATCTCTGATGGAAACTGCTAGTAGAAAAGCTCAGTTGGATAAGATGACCCTTCAGAGAGAAAACCCCATTTGAAGCTATTAGAAGTCAGAAGGGTGCCTGCATCTTATCAAGCTTGTTCTGAGAGGTTGCAGAAGAGCTGGTAAATAGGAAGGCTTTCTTTTATTCTATGGCTTGGCTGAATGACTTCATTATGGAAAACAAGCCCTGTTCCAGCCAGCTGTTATAATTTCATCCCCACCTCCCCATGCTTGTTTCCTTTAAAATGGAGCAGAATGTACACATTTCCAGAGACCAGTGTGCTCCCCATACTCTCCTTTAGCTAAACAGTGTGAAGGAACAGCTTCCTCCACTACATAACCTTAACTACAAACCTCACAGCAACTCCAAAGCAAGCCAGAGAGTCAGCCAAGAAATGTTTGTAATAGAGCAATCAGGAAGATGCTGAGAGGCCCAAATGCTGTAGTTGGGAATAACACATTTCAGTCCTTCACATCTGGATCTTGCAATTGATTTGGTCACCTCACGTGAGGCCAGAGACACTGCTAACACACCTAGGAAGTTCACTGCTGTCTTTCAAAGGTCACACTGCATGCAGCATGGCAGAATCAAAATAGAAAATACAACTGGAGAACAGAGCTATAGCAAATGGGGAAGAGTAATTACACCTCCTATATTTAGCTCATCTTTTCAAGGCGCTAAGTTAGAAAGACAGTTTTGAGGCTCAGCTGTAAAATTCACATCTCGTTTGTGTGCTTTTTTTAGAAATCGTGTTCCACAAAACCATGAGAGCCACATTCTTACACAGTTTACCAAAAATTCCCAAACAACCAAACACACAGAATTTGTTCCAGGAAAACAATTATTTTCGTCTTCACTTTAGAAGTTTCTTTAGGACAGCATATGCATGTTATTTTCTTTAATGCTTATTTAAAAATAATTGCCAGGGTGTGCATATTTATACACAGCGATCATATATATAAATATATATATGTACACAATAATCAGTGTATGTGTGTAAATATACATACAAGTACATATGTAAGGTCAATCGCATAATACTCAAAATCATGTTATTATGGAAGCACAGTCCTGGGAGGAGGCTTGAAGGCAAACATAGGACCAAATTCTCTTTTGGAGTAATCCTCATGGGGCCATTGGTAACCTGCTGAGAATAAGCAT
Organism: Psittacus erithacus; assembly: GCA_009867235.2. NCBI lineage: Eukaryota > Metazoa > Chordata > Aves > Psittaciformes > Psittacidae > Psittacus > Psittacus erithacus. Next base: position 3,763 of record WYDI02031691.1, read on the forward strand.
GTCCTATTAGGACACAAAAGCTGTGTTCTTGCTCAGTGACAGTCATTCATCCCTCTGGAGGGCACCAGTTTATCCTCATGATCTTTCCAGCAGGTTTATGGAAGCTTTTCTGTGAAGCTCAGGCAGATATTACCCATTTTGCCTATTACACCTGGATCCATAGTCCTTAAGGGCTGGCACCAGAACTTCATTTCCGCGGTAGCAAACTTTGCAGTACTACACGGCACCTGCTAAAGATGGAGCAGTTCTCTCTCTGTCCCTGCATCCTACTGCAAAGGACAACTTTGGTAGCCAGGCTGCTAAAAAGTTAAAACTTCCAGGAGGTGCCTTTTTGCCATTCTGCCTTCTAGGCACAGAGTCCACCCTAGGATCTACAGCACTGTGTTATCTTACAGCCCTTCTGCTCAGAGGGTGCTTAAAACCAAGCCAATAGCAGCAGAAGTAATAAAAATAACGATGTTTATCAGCTCCTTGTACAGTTACAGTTTTATTTAACATGTCAGCTCTTCGGGCAAGAAAAATGTCTTTTTCCTTAGAATGCTTAACAAATAATAACAGCAAATTGACCAATAGATCTTCAGGACACACTGTATCAGTACACATGTTCGTACTTTGTTCCCCCTTAGATCTTAGCTGTAGGCTTAACATAATATAAGCTATTGTCTTGCTAAATAAATCCACATATAGAACCATGCTATATAGATTCCATTTCAACTGATTATTTTACCACTTTTTGCACTATACTTACAAAAAAGGTTTCATGCTAGATAAGTACAGATTGAGCAGATTAGAGCCTCGATATGTGTGGGCAGTGTATGTGATACAAAGATGTGATGGATAAATACGCACATATTTTTCCTTTGTACTGGATTCTTTGCAAATCACTTTCCTAAATTCTCCTTCCTGTTCATTGCAGAAATGTATTAATTCATCAATCTATATCTGGTCAAGGAAAAAGGAGGGGGTAGAAAAATATCAGGAGCTTACTCCTGGTATAAAAAAGAATGGAATGTGCAAATTGCCAAGAAGCTCAGCTGGGCAAGGGAGTTTTACAGGTAGATCATAGAAACTAGGGGACTTGAAAGCAGGAGAAAACCATGCAGTGAAAACCTATAGAGACAGAAATAGGAGTGCTGAATTATGACGTGAAGCAGAAGATGATGCATGAATTTGAAGAGCATAGGAGACAAGCAAGGAAGGCTATTACCAGCTTTGTGTCATGCAGGCCACAATGGGAGAACATAACTATTACTTAATCTGAAAATAAGGAGGCTACAGTAACCAGGAGAGAAAGCGCTAAGGTTTGGGTAACTTTTCTGTCTGAAAAGATAGTTTAAAAGATTCCTGGAGATAAAAAATTATTCTGCAAAACCGAGTCACAGTTCCCTTGCAGAATTCATAAATAGCCTAAAATCTTGTTTACAGTTGTAATTTCTATTTGATGGAGTTATTGTCAAAGAGATTGGCAAGTCCTTTCAGTTCAGAGACATTTAAATTTAGTAGCAGGAGAAAGAAGTTTGTGAAGTGTGGAATCCACCCCTGCTGGTCCAAAACAATCAGAAACAGGAAAAAGTAATCAAAAGGGAGTTTTAATGAGTTATAGAGCTATTGTTTACTGGGGAGGGTTGAAAGCCTGAAGCCCAAGCCTGGAGGACCTCTGTGACCCTGCACTGCCTCTCGGTGGCAAAATATTTGCTTGAAATTACGTCAAAACAACACAATGTGTGTGTCTGAAGGCCAGCGGAGGGGGAGGACATCGAGAAAAATAGTGGAAATTCCCTGAGCCTCTGAATGTACCAAAGACTTTCCTTGAAAAACAAGGCAATAAACAGCAGCTGTATTTGTGCATTCAAGCTAACATGGGCAGTGTCTCCCACAGCCGTGCAAAGGGGAAGGCAGCCTATGAGACAGGAGCAACTCTTTGCTCCCCAGCACCAAGGGCATGCTGGGGCACAAGGCTGAAGGGGGCAAGTGCCCACAGGCAGAGTGGGCTGCCAGTGTGACCGCAAAGCTCATGGCCCTCCATGGGCAGCAGGCTCAGGGTAAAAAGACGTTGCCATTATCTCACGAGGCTGTGAAGCGAAAGCTTCTCCAGGGGATAAGGAAGCTCTTCTGGAGAGGGTCTGAAAACAGGAAGCTAAATTTTCCAAGGAAATTATAGAGAAGTGCTGGAGTTTTGAGAAATGGGACTTCTGCTGCTTTCCGAAAACTTTCCCTGAGGTAAAAGAGCACAACATTATCTCACTTCTCAAAAAGCAATTGGACAATTTTACTGTGGTGCTCACCAGTAGTTATTTAATCAGTAGCATGTGCCTGAAAGTAGGCTGCTGCACCTGCCTGGTCAATGCAAGGGAGCATTTCTCTCTGTCTGTCCCTGGTGGCTTCTTGGATGGTAAGATCTTTGCCAAAATGCTCCTGACTTGCGTTTAATTCAAGTCATGCTCTAGAGAATGGGTACAGATCCCATCAGCCTTTCCAAAAGCATGCGGGCAGGAGGAAGTCAAAAGGTATAAAAATAAGCAAAAAGATGAACATTTCCCAGGGAAAATAGGCAAAATTAAAATAAACAGCAGAGCTTGCCCTGGAGAAACAGCAACAAGCTCCGTCAGTGGCCTCGACAACAGTGTCGGTGGTGACAGAGGTGCAACATGTAAGCTTAAGTTACGTATTGTGGCAGATGACCTGCTCAGCCACACACTTTGTGACCTGGAGAATTTGTTTAGCTGTCCATCAAAGTAACATTCCCAAGACAACAATCCGGCCCGGGTACCAGCCAGATCCTTGGGAAAAGTACACTAAGTGTGATGGTCATGAGCTAGCTGGCCTATCGAGGCACTCCTCTCAGTCCTCACAAAGTGCCCTCACGCCAGCTGGTGGCACCATGCACAGCTTTGCAGCATCCCAAGAAATTCCCCTGGCAGCTGGGAAGGGACACTTTCTGCACACCATGGAGCTAGACACTGAGAGATGAACAGCAGGTTTCAGGTTAAGAGTCCCTATGCTAAATATGGTTCTTCCAGTAGCCAGCTAAAAAGCAAGCTTCTACGTATCACACTCTGGCCTGCATGATGTCACTAACAACCCTTAAATTTTGCCATTATTGCCACCAATAATCAACTGAAGAAGACAATCTTTTGTCTGAGTCAAATACTATTTGACACAGTACTCAACACTCAACACATGTTAAAATTGCTACTGCTTTGTACGTCTGTTTCACCAGACAAACTACCAAGCCAGACCAAGTATTTTAATTTCACCAACACCTACTACACTAAAACCAGGTCTGCCAAGCCCGCCTTTGTTCAGATTCCAAATTGCCACGTTTCACCTGCCCAAGGTCACTTAATTGGGCACATACTTTTTCAGGGAAATGTAAACTGTTCGCTCATATCACTCCACCAATAAGCCAAAATATTTTAATTAGACAGAATGTGTAAAATCAGGCTCAAGTAAGAGTTTAAAAGCAGAAAACACCCATAAAGAGACTTTCAAAGTGGCCAGCAAAATACAGATTCTTCAGCTTTTTGCAAGGCCAGTTAATGATTTTTAGCCCATTAACATCCACAGCACCTACCGCTGCCACTAGAGCTCTAGACAGTCAGCATTTCTGCAGGTCAAGTTCAAATGAGCTGAGGCTGTACTCAACAAAATTAAAGCACTCAGGCCCACTGACTGCATCTTAAAATTTCACACACACTCAGTAATACATGCTCGTACATTTACGTGCACACATCTGATTTTCTAGAATGTGCACTCACGAGCAGTACTGAGACCTCCCAAGGACCTGCGCTGCAATAAATGAGCATCTATCTGCAAATGTGGTTCCGTTTGATATATCTATACCATATATATATTAAAAAGCTCACTTTGATGTCATGCATCTAAGTAAGATCCAAGATCACAGTTACAAATTACTCTATTAGAAGCATAATCTACAAAAAATATACCAGAAGTGAGCTAATACTAAGTTTCTTGGCTTTTACCATGCTGGCAACTTGAGGTTCATTTCTGAATTCAGAATCAGATTACAGATTTGCACAGATACACCAACACTTGTAAGAATATTCTGCTTATACACATAAGCAGAAGCCTAACTGCAACCATTCTTAACCTTTTTGGTGCTTATTCTTCAAAACTACGAGCCTTCACAAACACTCATTCAGTTATCAATCTGGAAAACGCCAGCATGTCTCAAAATGTTATTTTCAAATGAAATGCAGGTCATCAGCTTGACCTTTGAACCAAAAGAATACACACACACACACACACACATATATATTTAAGCCAGCAATAAAAAATAGCTGTAATTTCCTTTCTTGATGAAGGAAAACATGTTTTGCTTTGTCTTGTATCTGTAAGCAAAACTGGATCTTGGAAAAAAAGGCATAGTAAAAGGCACAACTACCCCCTCCTTCCTCACTGCTCACTCTCTTCTGCAATTGTGTGAAGCAAGGAAATAAAAGCCCAGTAAAGACCAAAAAACACGTTATTCTTTGAAAGTCCATTCACAGAAATATTTACCAGCTATTGGCAAAACAGACACACACACAAAAATAATCTCTTTTAAAAAGCCAGAAACAAATATGTCCTATTTTCACTGAAAAAATGGAGAACATTTGAAGCCTCTGCTGTGAAAAACATGTTTTCCATTTGCTGCTTTTGTTTTGTTTCGTTTCATTTTGTTTTTTGCTGCTCTTTCTAAGTCACTGAGGTTTTGTGCTGCTCAGATCAGCAGTAGAGTAATCCAGGGCATTTTTGCCTCCTGGTCAGTCACAGTCTTCCTGCTCCATGAATGGCTGCCACCAAAGCTGTCCACGAAGAAAAGAATCTAAAACGCCACTCTTCCAGTTGCTGTAAATAATTGGCTACTATAATAATCAGCAAAGGGTGGGTACATAGAAATAGTCTGTGTCCACACCATTCAGAATAGCTGGAGCAATGTGTCTCCTGGCAGACACAATCTGCAAAAAGGGACTTAAACTCTTCTCCTACAAACAGGTGTTGCCCAAGGAAGGAAAAAAAAAAAGATAGAACAAAGTCCTTTTCTTCATTTTTCCATTTCATTTTCTCAGTGTCCATTATGCTGAAATTGCAGAACTTCACAACACTGTGAAGAATCCTTCACTATGGCAGGAAGAAGGATGTCCAGAAAACATGGAGATGCAAAAATGTCCCAGAACTAGCATGACTTGAATTCTAATGGCATTAGTAAAGAGGCATACAGAACAGTAAAAAAACATGTAAAGAGGCCACTGTATCCATATTGCAGTGACATGAAAGTAATGGGCTGAACTCACCCCGAAACACAACTGGTTCCATCACTGTTGCCTTAACTAAGGCATAAAAAACCCATTCTCATTCTGACCATGAAAAGGGTCTGGTTCAGCCACAGCTAGAGGAAACTAAAGGTGTCCTGGAGTGATGGAAACCCAGGTAAAATACTGGCCAGGTTTCTGGGAAAAAAACAAAACAAAACAAAACCAAAACAAAAAACCATCAATATCCTGATTTTAGGAATACAAAGTACTTTTAGCTGTACTGAGAACATCCAAGCTAACGGGTGCTCTACAGTCCTGAAAAATGATGCAGGGCCGGAACATTTGGGAACGCATTGGAGTCTCCTGCTTACATGCACTGGGAAGGGATAGAGACAATGGCGACACTGTTTCCATTATTAGAATCAATTACATTAATGGATATAAAAGAAGAAAAAGTAGGGAGAGGCCAACTGTTTCACAGCCATATGAATAATGAGGTGTTAAGTGTGCCATATCTGTCCTTACAAATCAAAACACTTAAGAAAATTAAATAGCTTCCAATAATGTTGTTTGTCTAAATTGTGTCCCTCTTTTTTTCTGCTTGGATCAAAAGTGGACCCTGAGATCTCTGACCCAGCTTTAGAGGTATCATGAATACTATCACCCAGCATACACAATTATTGTGTGTCTTGTCACTTCAGTCCTCCATATTAAAATTCCTGCAGCTGAACTTTCTCTTGATATCCCGTCACTGAAGAGCTGAGTCTGGGATTGGCAGGTGGACAAGAGAGAAGAAAACAGAACATGGGAGAAGTTGCAGTATGAATCCACTCTTTATCAGACAGCAGGGAATTCAGAAAGTTTAACAGCCCAGCTGGAGGGGAGATCTTTTTAAATCAGACTTGAAATGATGTTTAACTTGAAAGGTAAGTGTGACACAAATTCATGAGAAGTAAAGTTTCATTAATTCCAAGGCTCGAGACTTCTGAAAGAAAGCACTGCTAGGAAGTGAGCAGAAGATACTCTTGCTCTGCTTTCAAACACTTTCTTATTTTGTATATACTTTCTTCCCCCAGTGGTGCCTAAAAATATTCAAAATGTATAACCAGGGACTGATTCATTCGGGGGCAGTATTTATTTGGCGGTTGTGCCTACAGAACAAAGAAGTGCTCCAAAGAAGTGAGTCACTCAAATACCTTCCACAGAGAAATCCTGGTGAAGTCTGACCCTATTGTCAAAATTAGGAATGAAAGGGACCTTTACACCCTTGAATAGCTGCAATGGCTTACAAATGCTTGTTAGAGGCAAAGCAGTGCCAAGCAGAAGAGAGAGATCTGTGTTGATACTTTCAATGAGAAGCATACCTGAGTGCATTGGTTCCATAAGGCTTTCATGTGTCCCTTGCTGCTTATCCAGCGAACTATGATCAATATCAGTGGGGCTTCTCACCATACATACCAGTACTCAAGAGCAAGCTGAAAAAGCTAATTGCCTGGTTCAGTGAGAAATGAGTCAGTATTGCAGGAATGGTTCACACCCTTCCTCACATGTACTTCCACTTGAAGAACATTGACTTGCGCTGCAGATAGGCCAGGAGTCCCAGAAGCTGGAAGGCACTTGTCTACTGTAGACATGGAAGAATAAGGGGAAAATCATCCTGCCTGCCTATGAGAGAGACTGAAGAAACAAGGAGGAAGATGCTCAAGATAAGACATTTTTGGCATTTCAAAACTTCATCCCAGTTTTGTCTCCCACAGCACAGCTGGGTCCAATGGATAGATATATCACAAACAGTTTATCCCTCAATCCAGGCCATTGTGAAAAATGTATCCATCCATATAGTTTAGACTAGCTCACTGCCTTAGGAACCACATTCTTTATACTGAATAAAATCCACTTCTGATATTGTTTCACAGCCTACCTGTCCTTGTCCCAGTTAGGGTCCCAGTTAGGGTTGGCAGTTGGTACACGAAGATTCACTATACCTGCCAAAGTGCCTGCCATTATTTGTTGCTCTACTGCAATTCAAGCCATATGAGTAATAATACCCCTGTCAGCACTCTCACAAATATGATGCATAATTACCAGCCACTTATTTCCAAATATTCAAATCTGTGATGGTAAAGGGAATCTTTATCATGACCAGGCCATCACTGCCCACAGCTTGTCTTAAAGATGCAATCACAATTTACCCTTGTTTCCCCCTAGTTTGCCCTGCTGTAGGGCAAAATCCTTCAGCCCCCTCTAACACCTCCCTTTATGGTTCCTGTGCTTGTGCTTGTGCTTGATTCTTATTGTCAGCACCTTCAGCCCTGTTACTTGCAATACCTCTTCTCTGGCAGGTTATCATCAAATCCAAATCCTTCTCCACATTCATCAAATGATCACACCACTTTCACCTTGCCACTACTCATGCAGCATAATGTCAACTTTTAAGAGCTAAGTTTAGGGTTTTTTCCCCAAAGAACAAGTCACAGAAACAGTGATGAACTGGAAACACTGCAGTAGCAATCCTGAGTCTTATAACATTCTTCTTCAACTTATAACTAGACTAAACCAAGAAAAGGTACATCCAGTTTGTATTCAGCTTAAAACCTGCTGTTTCTTCACCTAATCTGGTGAAAGGAATGAAGATGAGCTTATTTGCTTTATGGTTGGCCAATCTATCAAAATAAATTGCTTTGCTCAGCAAACTTTGCTTCTCTGTTTAAAAGTCACTTGTAGTGAAAGGACCCGCTCCTGGGTCTATGAAAATCACAGGAACTTTAATGAGAAACTCTTCTGCTCTAAGGCCTCTCTATCTACTCCCAGCAAAGGCACTCTGGCAGCCCAGGTAACAGCAGACACAAGCCACAAATACACAACAGCTTCCCCTGTGATACACTGCTAATTACTGTAGGTGCAGACATATGTGAAATAATTAGCCTAGAGTTTGAAGGCAGGCATTCCAGGATCAACAGCATAGCTTGCTGACAGGAAATCGGACAGTCTGAGGGGATCCTCCCCTGTAGTGCTCTACTCACAGAAAGCATTTGGTGAGAAAGGAGCTGAATGCAGAGGAAAGGGTTACTGAGTGTTGCTGTGTCCTACTGCTCTATTTCCTTAAGCCTGAATACAAGGAAAAATACTCAGACATCCTAATGTCTCAGTTTTATGGGTGGAGCACACAGGGACAGCTCTGCAGATTCATATTTGCTGTGAAAAGGTGATTGGATAGGTAGAATTTATGTCCAAACCAAAAATAAGAACAAGGATTTTTCACTGTTTACCATTGTCATCTATTGTGTTTGGGTTTTTTTCTGTAGGTGCACTTTAATGCCCATCAGATACAGATGACTTGCATGCTTATCTAAAAGAACCTACCAAATTTAAACTTCAAATCCAAATTTTTGACTCTTTGTACAAGTACAAAATTACAGAAGTTAATACTCATTTTGATTATGCTTCACTGGCCCTGCTAGCAATGGTCCTTCAATGATACAAACTGCCTATTGTATATGTATATGTACATGTACATGTATATGTCTAGTATTCTGCAGGACTGCAATGGACTGCATTCAAACTAGAAGAGATTTTCTGAAACCTGCACTTCAGAACTTCTTATGGAGGCCTGACTGTAAGTGGGAAACTACTCGATGACCAGGGCATGAGATGTCAATGTTTTTTAGTCGTACAAAGCTTGTAGGATTCAAGAAGTGGCCATTTGGGAAAAAAAACCCAACCCAAACCAAACAAACCAAAAAACCCCCCCCAAAAAAACCCCCAAAACCCCACAATAACCACAAAACAAACAAACAAACAAAAACAAACCCAAACCCAAACCCTACGTGATTCATAGATACATGATTTTCATAGATACATTTTTGAAGATACCCCATGCAAAAAACCTGAGGGTGACAGTATTGCCATGGTCAGTCACCTCTTTGATGTGAAGGTTGAGGGGCAATATTACAAAATGATGTTCCAGAGGTGACACAGGATCTGTATTTAGTCATGAAGATGGAAAGGGTTTACAAATGCTTCCAGTGGATAGGATTATCATCTGCTAATTAACCTTCAGGCTGTTTAAGGGGGCAGCAGTGTGGGCATGGAGGGGTGGGAGCAGCAGTGCACAGGCAGGCACTTTCCAGCCTTCAGGGTATAAGTCTTCAGCTTGAATTATGACCTCCCACCGTATCCGTTATGGCACCCCAGTGGTTAACAACAGCCTTCTTTGTCCAGGGGTTGCTGCAGAGAGGGTTCCTGTACCTCAGGAAGCAGGGAGAAGAGAAGTTTCCTGTTTTGAAGTAGGTTTAAGAACTATTTTCCTCCAATCAGGCAGCACATGCCTGGACAGGAAATGGAGAATGCAGCTGCCAGCCCCACTCCAGGTCAGTGGCTGTGCTAATCAATGCAGCCAAGGTTTACCCTAGCCAAAAAGGCCCCAGTGATAAGTGGGTTGCAGAGTTAAGGGGAGAACTTGTGGTGGAAGGTGTCTGGAGAGAGACTGACACTGGAGCGAGACCAAAACAAATCCAAATACTGAGAGGAAATGGGTGTTTTGCTTCCTCCCTATATGTACTTCTCACACAGCGCATTGCGCCCAGTATATGGCCCTGATAAAAAAGAGGTGTGTAATGAATTGTTGTGGCTCAAAACAATGCTCAGAGGCAGCAACGGCCATCCTGGTCGTAACCTTTCACTGCTGAGGGAGACTTGCATGTACTGGGGTGTCAAATGCACAGTCCCATCAAACACAGGAAACCAGTCAACATTTCTGCAGTTGGGTGGCGGCTTTCCCCCCCTTTTTCACATGAAATTTAGCAAGAGTGTTTGCTGACCTCCAGGAGTGAAATTCAGCTCTGGCTCCAATGAAGCTAGAGCTGCTGTTGACTTTGTGCCAACTCTCAGCTTTTCACTTGGTGCCCAATTTTAATTTCACTGACATCAATTTTACACCTTTGTAACATGTGATTCTCAGTGGTATTGCTCCTCACTTACACTTGCTCACCCTGAGTGATGTCTGAAGCATCCATCTGCCATCCTTCAGGTCCCAAATCACAATTTAATTCCCTGCGATGTTATTTCTTCTGGTGCTTAATGAAACAGACAGCATCTCAGAGGGTGTGAAAGGCTGGAGAAAACCAGGAGTGACCACAGTAGGCAAATCCATAGTAGTGTATTTTCAGCTACTTCTGTTTGTTGCCAGAAAAGCTCTACAGACATTTTGCAAAAACAGGCCCTAGTGCTTTGCATGCAGGATCATCACATCCTATTGAGTAAAGATAAAAATGTTTCTGGACACATCCTTACTCAAGCTAAGCTACATTAAACAAAGCTTTGCCTGCATAAGACATGGGCCAAAACTGATCAAGGACTTGAGAATTAGGCATCTGGGCAGCTGAGAAGGAAAGCAAATATCCATAGCAGTGAGGAATGAGTGGACCGAACTGTGGCATTGTATAAGCTCTGAGATTTTGTACCATTGCATACAATTTTATTTTATGTTATTTTTATTTACAAAAATGCTAAGCAACAGAAATCTCAGAAACTTGTTGCATCAGAGGAGCCTTGGTGGCATCATGAGTCTGAATCATGAGCCATGAACACATAAACCTCCTTCCTGAGAGGTGCTTTTGCCAGGGTACCTTTATGGAAAATGCTGAGTGAAACAATCAGATGTTAATTTGATTAAGTAAGAATCAAAGATATATTTAGAGTATTTTGCAGTTGTGTTCCTTTGTAAGGAATACAAATACAGACTGGTGTCCCAGGAAATGACTCCACTATCCTTCTAGCCTCCTTTTCCTAAAGCATTCCAGAGTCTATACACATAAACCATCCTTCAAAATCTGGTATCTCCTGCAGTCTGTTGACTTTGGGACCAACTCCCACAAGTAGGTAATAGACAACATGATTTCAATGTTGGTCAGCAAAAACTGGTAATTGTAATCCCTTTTATTGAAAAAAAACAGGTACTAAAAAAAATACTTGCTACAAAGTAATGAACTGCTAGTACAGGAAAGAATATTCATCATCCTGTAGCTATAACTCTCCCATTCTTCTCTTCCTCTCCACTCCCTTTGTGTTTGTCTTCACTTGTCTTCTCTTGCCTTTGACTAGGATGTAAACTCTTCCGGGCCAAGACTGGGACATATGTTCGATGGGTAATGTACTATTAGTTTTGATGTGAAGAAGAGCGCACCTATAGGCTGAAGGTAGTGAGCAAACTATCCATCATAAAAGGTACATTGGTGTTAAAAAATAGGAAGACATGATCTTCATATGCCAGAAAGTATTGTACAGCACTCTGCACTATTCTGACTCTGAGTCTTGGTGTGAGGTGGGCTTTTGAACAGAGAGGAAAAAGAAACCAAGAAAGTGAGGGAGAGATGACATACCAGTCACTGAAGGATTGCAGAGTTCTACAGACACAGGAATTTGTCTTCAGGCAGCAAGGACATCAGTCTACAACTGCCTCCAGTGCTATTCTATAACAGCAACAATAAATATCTAAAAGGTCGTTACCTATCAGTATTTACTATAAGTGGTTACTACTATACTCAGTTCATCACAGATGCCCACATTTTACACTTAATTTCACCTGCTATCCCGAGGAATGCATATGGTTATTAACATGCATTCACTTTTTTCCATCCTGCTTTAGTAAACAATTTCACTTTTTGTGACATGCAGCATCAGCTTACCTGTGAATAATTGAAATGCTTATGTACAGTGCAGACATTCCCCCATATATTAAGCCTTTCAGATGTCCCAGGCAGCCTTACAGAGATAAACACAAGGGACTAGCTGTCCTATGTCCTATGGATCTATGTGCTTGGGCTTTGGGATTAGTGCTGCTGAACCTCTCCCTCTCTTGTGGTTTTCCAGGTGGCACACTACCAGCTTGAGTGCACCAGGAAATATCAAAATACCATCACAGTAGATGATTTCTCAGACAACTGAGACCAGAGATTTATAAGGCAATGCTGGTTTCCAAAATTGTACTTACCATAAAATAGAAAGTTTAGTTCAATGTAATTCTGGGGGTGATTCCTCCTTTTCCCCCTTACTCTCTCCTCAATGCTGTATCCTTAGTTTGACGCCAGAAAATTTCTTTTGTTAAGGCCACTGACACCAAATAGTGAAAAAGAAACCACAAATCACGAAGCCCAAACCTAAAGACCCTAATTAAGAAGAGATAGCAGGGTAGAAGATCAGGAAAAAATGCCCTGAAAGACTGCTTATAATGAAACAGACCTCATCTTGAAGAACACATCCGCATAATAACATCAAGAGGCTCAAAAATAACAATTAGGATGCATAGGTAGTATCATATGATAGACAGAGTCTCTAGTGCTTCATTAAAATGACAGAGTGCTAGTTTACATTACAAGGATAAAAAATAAGACTCCAACATGCTAGGCTGCCCTGATCCACAGCAGTGTGTGGATTAGCCCTACTTGAAACAGATTATGCACTTGCTTAGATTTTGGCACAGACTTAAAACTGGTTAGATGAGGCTAGATGAGGACCTTTAAGCCTAGAATGTTCACCTGAGTTTTAAAATGAATCAGACTTATTAAACGGACAGTTGGATTATATTTTGAAGAAAACATTTATTAAAAAGCCAACTTATTATTAAAAATTAGCTGGAATTATTTAAAAAAAAATATGCTTCATGTATCTCAGTGATTGAATAATGAAGTCTGAAAAATGGTTCCTTTGCGTTACACAGATCCTCTCCCTGTTTCTTCCTTTAACACCATCTATAGCTGTCAACCTGCAGGACCCATGAGAGCACAGCAGGGTACATCCTCACTATGAGTCTGGTGAGGCACTAGCACAGGGTGCCCAGGGCTGCCCCATCCCTGGCAGTGTTCAAGGCCAGGTTGGACACAGGGGCTTGGAGCAAGATGCTCTAGTGGAAAGTGTCCCTGCCCATGGCAGAGGGTTGGAACTGAATGAGCTATAAGGTTCCTTCAACCCAAATCATTCTATGTGTTCACTTCTAGACAAGTAAGCCACAGATTCCTCTGTGCTGAGCTCTGCTTGCTTCAAGGAGTGTTTTATGTGATATGGTCACTCTGCACTGCAGTTTGCTTGCAAAAGTGGAGATTCCTCTTTTGACTGCAAAAGTTTGATTTGACTCTTCGGGTCTCCTGAACATGTTCACATGCATTCACCTTCCCTTCTATTTGCAATACAGATTGTTCCCTATTACTTTTGAAGAGAGTTAGAGGATAAACTGAAAAATTTCAAGCAGTTCTTTTATGGTTCTTATTTGCATTTAGCTATAAAGCTGCTAAAGCTTTTCATCATTTCACTACAGGAAATTATACCCTGGATTGTCTTTTAGACTGACAATAAAGAGAGTATAAGCCTTTTGCTTACTAAATGTACTTTTGGGTTTTTTGAGATGAGGATCACTGCACAGGTGTTTGTTTCTTTTTCCCCACTGTACCCAAATTGTAGCTTAATTGCTCATGCAGCAGAGTCTTTGGGGTCCAAAATTAGACTGAACTGCTCAAGAATACCTTCCTAGGTGAACAGTGCAGGCAGGAAGCAGATGGAGAACGGGTCAAAAGGAACCTGTGAGAAGCACTCCCTCTTTCCAGAGCCAAGTCACAAAACTAACCCTGGGTAGTGTCTGCCAGCAGCCGGACCCTGAGCTAGGCACAGTGTGAGGAGCAGGGGTTGTCCCCTTGTCACTAAGTCTGGGTTCTGCCAGAGTGTTTAGCTCCTTTCATAGAAAACAGGAAAGAGAAAAGTCCTTATCTGCTCCGTGACATTTTTTACAAATTGGTTGTTTGCATCAAAACCTATGAAGCATCACAGTTCTGCAGCAGACCAAAAAGGAATTTAAGTGACGTGCACATTAGAAATAGCACAGCAACTACAAGACCACTGGATCCCTTTTACAAAGGCTTTATTTTGCTAGCATCATACTTAACTGACATTTTTCCATTATGTATCTAGTGATGAGAAAACTTTGCTATTTAAGACTCTGTTTGTCAGCTTATTAGGAAAATTCCCCAAATTCTACAGCCCATATTCTCATGAAAACATGTTTCTTTCCTTCCTGCTGTCCCCTCTCCTAGTGCACTAGTATTTTGCAGCAGTTTAACCAAAATGTTACTCTCCTGGAAAACATTTTTAAAGTATTTTTTTCCAAATCAACTACACTGTGCTTGATTTTTTTTTGTCATTATGTCACATAAACCTTTTTCCACACTTTGCTGAATAGATTAAATACTAAATCTGTATTCCTGAAGCAGATTCAGATGATGCTTTTATTGACATAAGTTATTTTAGTTGATTGACATGGACATCAAGGCTGTAGATCACAAGAATAAATCAGGGACAAGCACATGAAGACGGGAGAAGGGCAGATGTCTGCTAGTCACAGGTGGGCCAGGGAAACCCATTTAATTCCATGCACCAGGACACACACCACACATCATGCTGTGATAGAATTTATAGGTGTTTCCATCACTGCGCCCCATCAGTCACAGTGAGACAGTGTTGAAAGGTCAGGGAAAAAAGCTTTGGCTATATTACAGAGCATCTGCCAGCAGGATGACGTTACTTATTAGGTACTTTGCAAAAGCAGAACTAAAGTGAAAATGCAAAAGCATCTAAAGTGAAGTTGCTCAGGATGGTGTTAGCAACAGCCCAGATTTCTGTGGCATTCAGAGCGTCGAAGCAGGACCTGAGCGCTCCACGCGCACCCTGCCCGGACAAGGGGCAGCAACTATGTGCTGCTTCTCCCTCTTTCCAGCCTGCTGGCGCAGGGCTCTGGGCTGGCTGCGGACCACCAGCCTGCCCTGCGGAGGAAAGGCCGTTTCCTGACTAGGGAGGGACCCACGGGGACAGCTCAGTGCTCCCGGGGGTCCTCTGCCCGGGGAGGGAAATGTGCAAAGTTGCGCTTTCTTGTGTGAGAGCAGAGCTCCGCAGGGAGAGGCAGCAGGTCTGTATTATGCCTCCATTGAGAGGAAGGGGGCGATCCAACCTTGCCTGGGGGTTAGAGCTGCTGCTGCTGCCCACCCGAATACAGGGCCCAGCCACAGGCTACTAGCGTTAACTTCAGTGAGCCAGGAGCTGGCTTATGGGCGAGGGGAAAAGGCAGCAGCGTGGCGCTGCCTGAAACTGCTCTGAGTAAGAGTGGTTCGCGTGCGAGGGACCGTCCGCGGCTCCCCCGCGCTCGGACGCCACTTCCAGCAGCAGGTGACCGAGGGGAGAAAGACGACGACTCCCGGAGCCTCGCGCCCTCTGGGTTCCCGGGGTGGGGCGATCGTGACCCGTGGAGGAATGGAGCGGATGGGGATGGGGGCGTGGATGCCTGGGTGTACGGATTGGGACGGATGGAGAGGGAGAAAGGACGAAGAGGAGGGAAGAATGGTCGAGAGGAAAAAGGTGAAGAGGGGGAAAAGGATGGAAGGAGAAGGGATGGAAGGAGAAAGGATGGAGGGAGGAGATACGGTGGGAGGGGAGAAGGCAGGAGGGGGAATGGAGAGAAGGGAACCAAGGAGAATAGCAGAGACGGACCAAGGGCGTTGGAAAGCGAGTGAGGAACACGAGAGGCGGACACACGACAGTGGGAAAGGAGAGGGTAGTGCGCTGCTCCCTGAAATGCTCGCGCCCTTGGGCATCCGCGCTCCTTCCTCGCCGCCTCTTCCTCCCGTAGGAGCCAGAGACACCGGACTCGCTCCGCGGCAGGGGATGTCTGGACTTGGACTCTACGGACAGGACCGAACTGGGCCGGACAGGACAGGACAGGGCCCGACCCGTCCTGACCTGACCTATCCCATCCTATCCTATCCCGGCCCGGTCCGGTCCGGCCCGGCCCCCGCGCCTTTGCACTGACCGCCCCCGCGCCGGCCCCGCCCGCCGCTCCGGCCCCTCTGCCCCGCCCGCGCCGCTGCGCCGCCGTGCCCCGGAGGGGCTGCAGGGCCGGGCGCGTCCGCGAGGGGCGAGGGCGGCGGCGGCCCCCCGGGACAATGCGCTGAGCGCTCGGGGCAGCGGCGGCCCCCCGGGACAATGCGCTGAGCGCTCGGGGCAGCGGCGAGTAAAGTTGCGGTAGAAGATGAACAACGCCGGTAAGTGCGCTGGCCCGGCGGGATGGCTCTTCGCCTCCGGGCGTCTTTTCCTCTGGGCTGGCAAGCGCCGGGCGGGTTTCCTTCCTCCGGTACCGGTAACCCTCCTTCCCTTGGGCCGGCACACCCCGTCTCCAGAGCCAATACCACCGGGATGGCACACCCATCCCTCTCCGTCCGGGCACTGCTTCTCTGGGCTTGCACCCCGTCTCCGTTCCGGCATCCCTTCTTCGGGGCCGGCAGCTTCACTAGGGCTGGCACCTCTCCTCCGGGCACCCTGCGATCGTGTTTTCTTCTCCTCCTCCGGCCCGGCAGGTGCTCCGTAGCTGCCCATGGGGCTCCCCGCACCCCGGCGTTGTGCAGCCTCCATCGCTCTCCCCGCCGTCACGGGGACGAGCAGCGAGCCCGGGCGAGGCGGGGGTCCGGGGATCGGCGGATCGGGAAGGCCGCGCCTGGTGGGAGCCGCGCTCTGCGCCCACCCTTTCCTAGGGAGCACTCAGCCCTTCACAGAGCCCGTAGGAAATCTGCTGTTACCTTGTTTCTGAAAGTCTGGGTTTGGAGGAAGTAATGCTTTTGTTTTTCTCCAGAATTTTCTCTCCATGGCAAACCCAAACCCTTCCTCCACTAACTTCCCAGAATTTTTCTAACTAGGAAGGTGAAAGAGACAGGGTGAGAAGCAAATAAGTATCAAAGGCAAGGTGTTCAACAGTTAAAACATTAAAGGAAATCACTGGAACAGCGGGTCAAGCTTTAAATTCTTCCACAACACTTTCAGATTTTCAGGGACGATCCATGTGTGTAAAACCCTAACAATCCAGATAACAACTGTTGCTAACTCTTGAGTTATTTGGGAAAATCTAATGCTGCATCTAGAATCAAAGAGGAAGATGAATGGTCCCTTTTGTGTTAGCCTGAAAATTATGGTGGGCACCTCACTTGTATGGGTACATCTTGAAGCCTCAAGATTTCACCGCTAGGTACCTTGCCCTAAAACTGTCATGTGTTGGGAAACTGAATCATTGTTTGCCAAAGCACAGGAGCATACACGGAAAGGACCTTCTGGGTCAGACCCAGCCCTCTGCTGCTGCATCACCCCTCTGCGTTTAAACCAAAAGGTTCTCTTTCCCCTTTGGATTGGGGAGTGTGACACTCTCCTAACCAAAAAGTGGTGACATTTCCATTCTATTTTCTTATCCTGTCTGGACTGGACTCTGTCCCTCCCAGGAGACAAACTTAGTTGAACGTTAAGTGGGCCAGCCAGAAATTGCTTTAGCTAAATGCTCCAACCTTTCTTTCCTCAACTCTCCATTACTTAAATCAGACTGTCTGTAATTTGATCTTGTTGTCAGAGAAAAAGCAGTGTAAGAAATATCAGATATATCCATTTGTAGGAACTTAAATTAGCAGGTTTTATTTTTTTTCAGGAATACAGACTGAATGGGATTACCTTCATTACCCAAAGCAATACCCATTGTTACAGAACACAAGGTCATGTTACTCCTTATGTTAATTTATCAAATTATATCTTAAACCAAAACTTTTTAGGTAGCTCTCCTGCTATTCCTCTCACAAATCTGAGAACATTTTACCATTGCTAGTTCTAGTTTCCAGACCAGATTCATCACTATTCCAGACTATTCATCACTATCACTTAAAAATAGTTCTTTTCCTCCTCTGGTGTTTACCTCCAGGTTGTATTTATAGAGCGCTCATATCCCTTCTCAGCCTTTTGTTTTGTATATTCACACAATGCAAGGAATATCTCTCCCATCAGTGCAAAGCAGAACTTCTTGCTGAATCTGAAGGAGAGGGGTATTTATTAACCGACACAACTCGGGGACCAGCGTTAGCCATCTTTGTATGGCAGTAAGTAATACATAGCCCCAGTATGCGCAGTTCTATGTGCAGGCATATATGGAAGCCTTGATGTTAAAATAATGACAAACGGAAAACAGGAAGGGAAATCTGGATTATCCTCAGAGATGCAGAACTGATATGAAAAGAAAGATGAAGCAGTCCACCCAAGGTCACAGGAAATCTGTGGTATGAGGCAAGAGACAGACCCCCATGTCCCAGCCTCATACATAGGAGCTTCCAGCCTCTAAGTACAGCTTTGTTTGCCAGGAGTTGAAATGGTGCTGCCCACAGGTAGAATGTACATATGTTAGACTCCCGATTGTTCAGAAGTGTAATCAGACTATATATTCTCTCAGCTGCTAATGAAAGTGATACAGGAAAAGCTGCCTGTCATGGTTTAAGCCCAGCCGGTAACTCAGAACCACGCAGCCACTCGCTCACTCTGCCACTTCCTCCTGCTCCCGGAGGGATGGGGAGGAAGACGCCTTATGTACCTGTGGGAGAATTGTAACCAACATCTTTGGCTCCTAGGAAGCAATATGTGAAACAACAGGTGTACATAAGTGGTCTGCTCCAGTAGGAACTTCCTGTTGTGAAATCACAGCCAAATTGGAAATACCACTAGCACTTACAGTTACATTAAAGACAAATAAATGCCAAGATTAGAACAAGATCAGTTAGCTGTCAAGTACCTGTGGGCTTTCACAGTCAGCCCCTTCCATTCCTCCAAAGTCTGGTATGTATTGTCTGCTAGAGACAGTGAAAATGCTTGAGAATTTTCAGGGTCAAGATTTTTTTTTGTGTTGAAATTCATCCTTTCCTAATCATTTTGTATTTAGATGTTTTCCCCTTCCTAGCAGTGTTTCTCTGGGATGTTACGCTGTTGTATTATAGTTACAGACAGTTGCAATGAAGTTACATAGTAAGAAATTTGTAAGCTTTTGAGCTGATATCCCAGAGTCCTAATGCACTGATCAAGTCATAGAGGATGGACTCCAATAACTGTACAGAACAGCATTTTCTTTCTGCAGAGTGAGATGTGCTCTGACAGCCCATCTGTTAACATTTCAGTTCAGATTTGTAAGAAGACAACATTCCCATGGGATAGTTACTACTGACTACCGGTCTGTCCTCACATTAGTGGAGCCTTCTTGCTATATACAGGGTACTTTTGGTCACACTTTTGAAGAGTATGTACTCCTAATTGAGGACAGGTGTTTTTCAAAGTTATCACTCATGCAAAAGCTCAAATCACAGAATCACAGAATGGTTTTCATAAATGTCTGAGGCATTTGGGAGCCAATCACCTGCTGGCTTTGAAGAGAACCTCAGATCTCAAGTGCTCAAAGCCCCAATCCTCAGAAAACGCTTGAGTATCTAATTCCCGTTCAAGTCAAATGGGACCGAGGTCCCTTTTGAAAGGAAGACTTGCACTCCTATGTCAAGAGAAAATCCTAGTCTAGATACCGTTTCCATTCTAAGTGACTCCCATGCAACCTGTTTCCATTTTTTATGTAACTTTCATCATTTCAAACTTTTATCTGAAATAAGTGCGAAATAAGTGATGCATTTACATGCTGTAAAACAAAGAACTACTTTTGCAACAAATACTGCAAAATTAATGACATCTTGGTTATTTACAGTACAATCTGGGGTCCTACCAGTGACAGCATTGGTGTTTTATGAGTTGAAACCTTTAAAGAGACTGTGCTTTCCCTGTAAATCATGCTACCTCATCTATTTAATCTCCAACATATTGAAGCAGGTTACACAGTTTATGCTGGGTACTTAATTCAGAATGACATTAAAATGGCTTATCTATATAGGCAGCTTAAACACACCCTCGCTGTCTGACTTGGACAGCTGGCAGAATTGTAATTACAGGTTGGAACTTACAGCTTCCTGTATTGGAAGAATAATTAATGAGTTTTAGGCAACTGCCTGCTTGGTTTGCCTTACATTCCTTGCAGCATTACTATAGGAGTTGGGGCCCATGTTCTGACCAGGTCCAAACGCAGTGAAGCAGCATGTGCTGTTTCACTTCCAGTGAAGCTCTATGTGCCATTTTGACAGGAAACTCTGTCTACCCTTCTCTCAGACCAATTTCATCTGTGGAGAGTAAGCACCATGGTCAAAATATAAACCCATGTATTAAACAAGATAAAACAGACACAGGTACAGAATTTCCTCTCTGTCCTGCTTTGTGAGAACTTGGAGTTGTTTTGGTAGCGGAGGTGTGGAAACTTCTTCATTTGACTGTACAGTACAGTCACACTGTGTCCAGGAGTTTCTGCATTTGTTGCAGCACTTAGCACATGTGGCTCTTGTCAATGGTAGTAGTTCTTAGACAGCATTGTCATGCTCTTATGTGAGAGGGAGTGTGAGCATGATGGCTGCTGGTGCAGGATAAGTTCTTTGTTGTTTCATGTCGTTGTCTAGTTCATAGAATAGGTGTGTTACCATGAAATAACTCCTATCCCTCTTGTTCCAAATAATTTTTGTGCCTATAATAGTGTTTCAGCAAGTGACATGTAAATGAATTCCTATATTTACCACTATTCTTAAAGTTGCTTATTCTCATTTCCTCAATACTGGGACTTAGCCTGCCTCAAATGGAGAATTTTATTCCAGTCTTTGGAAGAAGTTACAGATTTGCTTGATAAATGCAAAGGCATACGTTGATGTCTGTGTGTATTTTAGCAGTGCATTCTGATTTAAAAGGAAAGCATCTATATAACAGAATGGGTTAATTAGACTGACGACTGCCTAACTGGCAGTAGTGAATCTTTGTGATATTTGTCTCTGTAACATCATCAAATGTTGGGATGCATAGTGCTGGGACCAGGATTACATTGTCACTGTCCAACATTTTCCTTAGTGGGAGAGCAAATAGAAAAGTATCAGATGACAAAGTTGACTTTATGGTATAAAGATTGGTGAAAGGGTAATTAACAAAGTAGGCAGTGCAGTTATATAAACAGATCTGGATCGTTAAGTTGGATCCATTCAAACAATTTACACATAATTACACAGTTTAGAGACAATGAGATCATAATGGACAAGCAAGTCAACCTGATACAGTAACAAGTTAATGGGGAATAAGTGAGAACTGGATGAAAGACAGTACTGAACCCTGTAGATAGCATCATCAGTACCCACTGAGGAATTCTTTCCATAGGTCTGCCCCATTAATTTTATAGGGACTACTGGAAAATTGGAAAAAAATCCAAAAGAAAAGACTTCAGGAAAGGCGAAACTGTCTAATTGCAAAGATTCAGTGAGTTCATTTGTTCAGTTTACCAAAAAGAAGAATGTAGCAAGGCATAGCTGTAGGGAAGTATATAACTTCCCCAGGGAAACACTGAATAATATAAGGAGTTTTAACCCCACAGAAGAAACAATAAGAAATGCTGGAGATAGAAGCCAGGCAGCACTAACTGGAAATAAGGGCTTTGTTTTAAAAATGAGCGATTCATTACAGGAATAAGATAAAGGTGTTACTAAGGTATATAGTCTACCTTTTGCTGACTTTAGAGCAAAGCCTTCTGGAGGACAAGTTTTACCTTTATTGTTACAGCCGAGTGAAATTATGCAGCTCCTGATGGGAGCTGAATGAGACTTTCTGGTGTCCTTGTCTGGATATCCTCCCTCTATGTCCTGTTTTTCAGGCGCTTTCCATCTGTGGATTTCAATACCTTCTTTCTGGGCAGAATCAGTAACAGACAGGACTTGTTTACATTGGTTTCCACTGGGGTTCTAGGTTTGATACACTGTTGTAATGTGGTCCCTCCACCTGCATTATCACTTCCATCCAAGAGCTCTGCAGATTGCTGAACTATGCAGGGCATTTCTGTCCCGTCTTCAATGTCTTCTACTTCAGCACATGTCTGAGTTAAGTTAACGTCCAAGGCCTGAAGAAAATGCAGGTCCACAAAAGTTCATTGGTCAGAAAAAAGTCACTTTCAGCATCTTGAAAGATGCCTGAACTGGGTTGTGGCACCAGTTGAGGCGGGGACTAGTGTGTGGATTGTGGAGCTAAGTAATTTCTTGGGCTGCTGTCAAAGACCACAAGCCTGGGATGAGTCTACAAATATCCCTGCAAATGTGAAACCTCAGTGTTTAATTAAGTGTTCATCCCAAAACAAGCTGCTTGATGGGGGAGGGGGGGTGGTGGTAGTGCATAAGGTGTCTTATAAGCCTTAATTAAATTGTTGGCTAATTCCTAAATCTGGACAACATTTGAAAGTGGGCAGTTGCAGTGTTTCAGACAATACCTCACTCCAAAATGTTTATTGTTTCAAAGAAACACTTGAACAGTGATGGCTGTATGGGCCAATTGCCAGTCCAGGAGAGCCACTAGACTACTGTCCACTGCTAAGAAACATGGAGGGTAGGAGAGCAATGTAATTTCATATGGGCCATGGCAGGAATGAAACCATGCTGAATGCAGGTTTGCCTGAAGGAAGGTGGGTAAGGGGAGGAAGCAGTCCTTGTCAGTACAAGGAAGCACTGAACAATAAGGGGAGGAGCAGGCTAAAGAAATTCCTATTTCCCAAGAGTTTCCTTTTAAGCACAAGGTGGGTGTGTCTCCCTCCAACATAAAACACATCCTAAAATAAACACGCACAATTATTTGTGAATATACACATTCCTTATGGTATGTGTATGGCAGAGTTGTTTTGTGTCCAGGACCTTTCAAGTGGCTCAGACAACAAAGGAAGCAGAAATTGAAGCAGAATGAAATTGTGGTGGTAAAAGGCAAACAGTGGTGCTTTCTTTTCAGTAATTATTTAGGATATTTTTTAAACAAACACTTGTACTCCTCCCTCCTTGTTTAAGGAACTTTGGGAAAGGCAAGATCAACACACAGAGAAGTTAGGAAAAATTATGGAAGGAATCGGTAATGACCAGTAGCTGGGAAAAGTGGGTAAGAGTAGGACATTGCAATGCCTATTATTACCATACTATGAGCAGGGTCCATTACGTTAAGCTCTCTTCCACAAGTAATGTTACTGAAGGTAGCAGAAGGAAAAATTCAAGACTACTTGATTGCTTTTGCTGTAGACATTTATCACGGAAGAGAAAGTGCGTAACTGTGTTTAAGCTATACTTTTTTAAGTGGATGTCTGCATAGTTATTTTACATAAAGGAAATGAGTTCAGTACATCATTTTGTTTCAAATTTGTTTATAAGACAAAGTTTGGGAGATCCTAACATTCTCTGCAGTCCGGTCTTCTTCTCATTACTCAGTGTTTCAGTACAGACACTCTGTCTGACAAGAACAAGGATGAGGATGCAGAGACAGTGTTCAAGCCTTGTCACATCGCAGGAATGGAGTTGGTATATCCTAGGAAAAGCCAGACACTGCAGGAAGTGGTATAATATCTCCACAGTGATGTTCCTTCCTTGGAGTTAATCCTGAAACTGCCTTGTTCTGGTAGTAAAGGGTCCACTGATTTCTGGTGGGAAAGGTGTAGAGACTCAGTTTTAGCTGATTTCATGCATTTTACTAAAAGAAAGTTAGTTTAGGATGTTCAGCTGAAATTGGTTGCAATATGGAGAGTGGGACTGAGTGCACCCCCAGCGAGTTTGCCGATGACACCAAGCTGTGTGGTTCAGTTGATACACTGGAGGGAACAGATGGGATCCAGAGAGACCTTGACAT
>WYDI02031693.1:0-28425 GCA_009867235.2 Psittacus erithacus
GGCCTGCAGTTTGGGTCCCAGGGGCACCAGCAGGTTGCCATTATGCCTCTCATTCACCATGATGGGAAGTGTGCCTGCAGAGGCAGAGGGGGAGCAGGAGCTGGGGGGAAGTGGCTGAGGGACCGGCTTTGCTGTGGCTGATCCTGTGGATCTCACTGCTTGTAACGTGGCCGGTTAACAACTCAAACGTGCTGTTGGACTGGCTGTGCTCACGGCCGCTGTTGTAAGCTCCTAACACAGCCCTGCCCGTGCCAGAGCTCCCAGGGCACGCTGGCCCTGCCCGGTCTCATCTGACTGCCGCAGCCCGCACTGGGCTACACCGGCCGGGCTGCCGGCCCTCAGGGCTCCGGATCGGGGCCTGCTGCAGAGGGTCGCCCCAGCACAGCCAGGCCAAGCCGGGCCCAGCCCCGGCCCCACCACCCTCCACCGCGGGGCCGCGCCGCGACACGTTACCTCCAACGCCAGCTCTCACGGCGCTTCCGGGTCGGCAGGCGCGCATGCGCAGTGCCCACCCGACGGGGCGGGAGCCGCTCTGCGACCGGAGCCCTGGCGGCGTCGGAGCGGGCGGCACCGGCCACGGGGCTGGCGCAGCGGGCTCGGGCGGTGTGGGACGGGCGAAGCAGCGAGGGAACGGGGGGCGGGGAAGCAGCGAGGAGGGCACTACCGGGACCGCGAGGTGCCGCCGGCTGCACTTCCCCAGCGAGTCGTCCTGGACGCCAGCCACCGCGCTGCCTTTACCACCCAGCTGCGCACTTGGCTTCACTGCTCAGTAAGCTGAGGGAGGAGCCTGGCTGCCCCATAGCCAGGCTTGGCAGGATTGTGCAGAGCTCTGACCCCACCAAGATCCCACCACCACTACACGCTCAAGCCACAGCCCCACATTCATCTCCTGGCAGGGGCTGAGCATATCCCATGGGGAAAGCATCCACTCGAGGCCCTGTGCAGAAAAGGCAGCGGTAAGGCAACAGCGGTGGTGTTGGGAACGTTTTATTGGCCACTGGCATCACTTCTGTGCCGCAACCCGCGGCAGGTTGACGTAGCTCTTCATGGGTGGGATAGGTTTGATCTTGCGTCCGGCCCAGCCACCTTTGCGATGCCACAAGCCTGTGTGTGGGCGCTTGCCCAGCCAGCGGTTCCGTCCTGCCTTCCCGATCACTCGCTTGTTGTGGTCGACATTGGACACACGGCCCACTGTGGCCACGCAGGTCTCCAGCACCTAGGGGACAGGGAAGAGCTGCAGGCCTCCCTGGGAACACACATCTTTGTGCCCAGGCGGTCAGGTCAGGGACAGCATGGCTCCTCTACCTGCATGTGCCTCTTTGAAGGCAGCTGCACGATGGCGGTCCCATTCACTTTCCGTAGCAACACCCCGCAAGTCCCTGCAGCAGGCAAGAGGAGAGTAGGCAGCTACCCCAAGCAGCGGGACAAAGTATCCCACCCTATGGTGAGCACATCCCTGTGCTGGGAACTCCCCAGAGCCCCTGCTGTTGCCCTTCAGGGAGCACTTCTTGCTGAAGATAGAATGTCCAGGCATCACCAGCTAGCAACAGGGCAGAGCTGCCCCTGTCTCTCAGGAGGGCTTGTGACAGGGAACACAGGGAAGAGAGAGGACAGCAACTCCCTGT
This sequence comes from Psittacus erithacus, assembly GCA_009867235.2. NCBI lineage: Eukaryota > Metazoa > Chordata > Aves > Psittaciformes > Psittacidae > Psittacus > Psittacus erithacus. Next base: position 1,626 of record WYDI02031693.1, read on the forward strand.
CACCGGCCAGGCAGAGCAGCGTCCCCCTGCCATCTGCTCCATCTCCCCTAAGTCAAAACTGGCTACCAATGGCAGGTCCCCTGCCCAGAGACACACCAGCTGCCCGGATGTACTGCGCTCCCTTCCCAGGGTGGCTCTCCAGGTTGCAGATCAGCGTGCCGACAGGCAGAGCCCCCAGCGGGTAGGCGTCCCCTTCGTTGGCTGACACTGGAAAACAGAAGCAGATGCATTGGTTGAGGAGCAGCTGACAAGGCTGGGGTGTACCCCCGGCCCTGCTGTGCACCTGCCATCCTGCCGATCTGAGCGGAGTTCTTGATGATGTCCCCTGCCTGCATGTTCTCCGTGGCGATGATCCAGCGCTTCCGATTGCCGCCAGCCACCAGGGCTATGTCTGCCGACCTGCACAGGGACCCACGGTGGGTGGGTTGGGGGGGCGCTCACCATAAGACTCCCGAGCCCTGGGCAAAGCCCTCATCCCGCACTCGCCTGCAAGGGTCGTATCGGACGGCGATGACCTTCTCGGTGAAGGGCTGTGCCGGGGCGCCCTCCTCGTAGCGCAGCCGCTGGAAGTCGATCATTCGGTACCGGCGCTTGTGTCCCCCGCCGATGCCCCGCACGCGGATGCGGCCTGCGGGGACAGAGGAAGCGACTGCAGCCGGGAACACCCCGATACTGTCCCGACGAGGCCCTGCCCGACCCCGGCCCGCCCACCTGTGTGGTCGCGCCCGCCCGTCTTCTTCATGCCCACGGGGCGCACCGTGTACTTGACCCGGCACTTCCACATGGGGTCGGTGGTGCAGCGCGGCGCGGAGCCGCTCAGCGCTCGGCAAGCAGCCGCCAGCGCGGCCCCCGGCAGCCGGGGCACGGGGCCCGGCGGGGGGGCGCGGGGCCGGGCGGCCGACAGCAGCAGCGCCCCGAAGGCGCGACACAGCCCCGCCGCCATCGCTGCCACCGCTGCGCCTGCGCCGGGCCGGGCCGGGGCGGACTGGGGCGGCACCGGGGGAGGCCGGCGGGGCGGGGACGGCGGCCATGTTGGATTTAAAGGGGCTGCGCGGCTGAGGACCGGGTGCTGCTGGGCTGGGCTCCCGCCCCGCCCCGGGACTGCGACGGCCGCCAACATCGAGACTGAGCGCCGAGCAGGTCGGGCTGACGGGCGGGTGGGGTTGTGGCTCCCGGGACTCGGTCGTTCTCCCGGCCGCGGGCGGTGCGTTGCGGTCGGTCTCCCCGGCCAGCGGGACCGGGCCACCGACTGGCCGGCCACCGCGGCTGCGCGGGGCCCGGCGGGAGGGTGGTCGCCCGCCTCGGAGCGGATTCGGGCTGTCCCCACGCAGGAGCTCCGCGGGGTGGTGGCTGGAGCGGAGCGGGGCATGCCGTGCTATGCCATGCCGCGGGGCCGGGACCCGCTGGGCCGTCGAGCCGGGAGCCGGCGGGCCTCGGCAACGCCGCCTTGTCGGGGTGAGCCCCGCGGGCAGCGGGACCCTGGCTCGCCCCTGGGTCTGGCGGCACCGCCGGGTCCTGTTCTTGGGTAGCACAGGGCCTGTGCTCTGCCCTGCCACGCAGCGACGGCTGGCAGGGGCCGGCAGCCCAGAGGGAGGCGTGTGTTTATGGCAAGGGTGGGACAGCCTGACTCATAGAAACGCAGGATCAACCAGGTTGGAAGAGACCTTTAAGCTCATCCAGTCCAACCGTTCCCAGCACTGCCAAGGCCACCGGTAACTCATGGCACTGAGGGCCTCGTCTGCACGGTTTGTGAGAGCTTCCAGGGACGGTGACTGCAGCACTGCCCTGGGCAGCCTGTTCCAGTGCCTGCCTGCCCTTTGGGGAAGGAATTGTTCCCAATATCCAGTCTAAACCTCCCCTGGTGCAGCTTGAGGCCGTTTCCTCTTGTCCCATCCCTTGTTCCTTGGGAGCAGAGCCCAGCCACCTCCTGGCTCCATCCTCCTGTCAGGCAGTTGTAGAGAGTGATAAGGTCCCCCCTGAGCCTTTTCTTCTCCAGACAGAACCCCCCAGGTCCCTCAGCTGTTCCCCATCACACTGTGCTCCAGGCCCTGCACCAGCTCCGTTGGCCTTTTCTGATTCTGCTCCAGCACCTCAGTGTCTCTCTTGTAGTGGGAGGCCATAACTGAACACAGGATTTAAGATATGGCAGTTTCCAGGGTGCTGTGGTTGCAGAGCAAGGGATTCACTGCTCTAAAATTAGGCTGTGTCTTCACTGCCAGGAATGGCTGTCTCTGTAAGATAAATAATGTGTGTTTGCGCTCCTGTTATTCTGTTGTGATCTTTAACCCCACTGTAACCGTGTGTACCCCTATAGCCAGCTGGGTTTGCCCTCCAGATCTAGGGAAGGGAGAACAGTAAGATGCTGTAGTGAAAAAGTGTGTGTTGTGAGATGAAGCAAGAGAGAGCCTATGTGTCACTATGGCTGGGTCCCCTCCTGGGACACTTGAAACTCTTCCCCTTTCTGAGAGCACCTTTGGGAGGGTCAGGGATCCCAGTGGAGCAGGCAGATGTAGGTAGCTGGGGACAGCATGCCTCCAGAGGTTCACAGAATGCTGTGGATTGCACTGTGAAAGTTTTGTGCTGCTGTGGTGGGGTGGTTATAGCAACAATTCGCTGACTGCATTGGATGCTGCAGTGCTGCGGCATCTGTGCTCTCTGTGTAAAGCACCTAGAGGTAGAGCAGGTGCATCCAGGCAGTGCTGCCCTGGCTCTGTACCCTGCAGTGCTGACACTGGGATCTTGTTCTGGGTCTGCCTGCTTCCACGGGCACAGCGATAGAGATCACACAGCTTGGCTTGAGTTTGGGATGGGGTCAGCAGTGGGGGCCCCTGGTGAAGGTGGTACCAAGCAGGATGTAAAACCTGATTGAGTGTTGGATGGCACAGGTATAGCTGGTGCAGGGCAGGGGTGACTGTGGCTGTTTGAGCAGGAGCTGACGGTGGGGTGATGCTCCTTGGGCAGGATGCAGCAGCAACTCAGAGGCTCTGCCCCATTCCTTGAGGCTCCTGTGGGTCCCTGAGGAGGGAGCTCTGGACGTGGCGTGCGTGATGCTTTCTGCGCTGCCAGGAGAGCATCCCACCATCCTGTTTCTGGAGCCTGGATCTCCTCCTCCCCCCCTTCCTCCCCCCCGCCCGCTGCAGTGTGGTTGGCTGCCGAGCGCCTGGTGCCTGCGCCTCTGCTAGAGCCGGAGCGCAGCGCGGTGGGAGCCGCGCATCGCCGCAGCCTGCGTTTCCCCACAGCGCCGGGGCCTCCGGGAGTGCCAGCGCTGGACAAGCTGCTGCAGGCAGCCAGGTACTACGCCTCGGTGGGGTGGGGTGGGCAGGATTCCCATCTGGTGACTGAGGCAGCAGGCAGGGTGCCCAGCCGGCCTGTAACAAAGGACGGCTTTTATGTGCCGTTTCTGGTAGAGCTGATGAAAACTTTTCTCCTTGGGAGCCTTACAGTTAGCTGGGTGGGCGCAGGGTTTCTCTGTGGTGATACTGAGGAGGGATGAGGGGGGTTTCTCCGGCTTGCTTGTTCCAAGGATAAGCAGCGGGCGTGCCTCCTGCTGCCAGACAAAGCCCGAGAACTGATGACGGAGGCAGCTCCTGGCGTGCATCAATGGCTTTCAAACTTCCCAAACCTTGTTTCCCCCTAAACCTTCCTCCAATTAATAAACTGCTTACTAAGCTGCTTGCAGTGGAGATGCAGGCTACCGAAGGTGGGAAGCAATTGCAAGTGAGCTGCTGGGAGGGAGAAGATGTGGCTGGGAGGAGGTGTTTGGGGGATGGTGCTGCAGCAGAACGTTGTGGCCAGGCAGCCGGGAGAACGTGCACAATGGTGGGAGGCAGCAGAGCATTACCAGCAGCCGCAGGCTCCCCTGCATCCTGCAGGGCTGGCATCTGACATGCTCCTGTGGTGCCTCACTGAGGTCTCCTCTAGTGCCCTTGGTCTCCAGTGCCACCTTGGAGACATGGAGAGCCCCCGCCTCTGCGTGAGGGGAGGCAGGGTAGTGTTCAGCATGCATCGGGTCAAAGATCTGACCAGCTCAGACAGAGGGTAAATAAACATGGCTGAGCGCTGCTGTAATTGGCAGAAGGTGCAGGAAGTGCGTGCTTGCTCATCTGCCTTTTTGGAGGAATGTCCAGGTAGGAGCAGCATTAACCCCAAATATCAAAACGGCTCTTTGGACACAAAGGGCATGTGGTGAGGTTTTGCCCTTGGCAGAATTGCTGAATAAGGGCTTGATTTGCTAGGAAAGAGACATTTATCTCCTCCAAGAATTCCAGTTGTTTGGGGCAGCCAGAAGTAAAACAGATCCTTTGCTGCTTGTGTGGGTAGAGCTTTGTCTCTGTGGATTTGGCTGCTTTGTTATGGTTTGCAAGTCCTGTTTGCTTCTGGAAATAATAGCTCAGCCCTGCAGTCAGCTGGTTGCTGGAGCTGCCCCAGGTGCACCATGGAGGGAGTGCAGGAGCTCCAGAGCCCTTCATGGTACACTGCAGCTCGAGCACATTTGCTGGTCCCAGCTGCATCCTGACCATCTCCTGTACTTGCGAGGCACGTCCGGCGCACAGCCCTTGCATTAGATGCCTGCAGAGGCATGGGCTTCTGGGAATTATTCTGCCTGCTTTAATACTGCCTCATGCTATGAGGGCAAGGTAATGGCTCTCCCTCTGTCTTACATAGAGCGAGACTCCCAATCAGATCCTGAAGCTAGGAAGAGATGCTTTTCCTGGCTTCATTCCAGCTGCTTAGCTCTTGTCTCCGCTAGCCTGGAAACAGCTTTTAATGCTGTTCCTCTATAGTCCCAGGCACAGAGGATGCTTATGTCTGCAGCAGCTCACCAAATCCATTCTGCAAGAGTTTAAAAACAAGGTCTTATCAGCTGATCTGGAGGTGCTAGCATGAGCTTGTTGATGGGGGGTGGCGAACGCTGTTGTTTTGGTTGCAATGGCCTGCTAAGAGGCGCATGTCTTCCTGGCCAGACAGGGTTGTGGACAGCATGAACTGCAATAAGGAGCAAAATGGCTTTCTGCTAATGGCACATGGTGATGGTGGTTTGGTTTCTTTTTTGTTTGGTTGTTCTGTTGTGGGTGTTTTAACCCTGTTGCCTCCAATATCTGTATTCTTTGACCACTAGTGAATTGGAGGAGTAAGACCTTTTCTGGTCTTGGATGCAATGTGTGATCTGATAGAAAGCCAAGCAAGCAATCTCTTCTGTCTTCTTCAGACCACATGTTTATTGGAGTTGGATCATGCTTCAGTAACGCACGAATTGCTTGCTCTGGTCAATTGGAACAAGGCCTGGTAGCTTTTGATTTTCCATTTCCGTGTGTGGGCTGGAAAGTGGGAAGGGGATGGGAAGCTCCCAGGTCATTTCTGTAGTGATACAAAACTGATTCGCTGTGGCCAAGTGCCCATACATCCAGCTTACCACCAGCTCACCCTGGGTTTCAGGAAGGTTATGCTATGGTATGTTCTTCTGTTAGAAACTGAAGGTGGTCTGGAGCTGAAGCTTCTGGGACAGAGGAGTCTTCAGTGCTGAAGAGAAAGCATGAAGGGAACCTCTGATCTCCTTGTGGGAGAGCTGCAAATCTAGTTCTGTAGTCCTGGTTCAAAGTCCCAGGGTTCCTGCAGCCTGCTGGTTAGCACAGACATTCCCAACACAGGCCTCCCAGTGTCTTAGGAAAGCTGCTGTAGTTTCACACTCGGCTAGAGCTGGTATGTGTCAGCTGCTGCTGAAAGGAGCAGTCCCGGCCTTGAGCCCTGTCCAGGGGATGAGGAGGGCTGCACTCTTTCCACCAGCACAGTCAACTTGTACTGAGTTGCACATGACTCCAGAGCCTGGGGAAGCCTTTCTGGGCTCAGGCATAGGCTTTAAAACCACACAAAGGGTGTGTCTGGATGCAGAGTCCTGTTTCTTGGGCTTGAGAGAATGCAGGTGGGACAGCTCCTTGCCTCCAGTCCCTGCTCTGCTGCTGGAGGTGGATTCCATTGCCTCTCTTGCTCTGGGACAGAGGGACCCTGTCCCCATGGGACCCTGTGTGAAAGGAGGCATGCACTGCATTCCCTTCCTCTGAGCCACGGGTCAGTTTCTAGTGCTGTGGTGCCTGGTCTCTTTTTCCTGAAGTGGTGTTCAGCAAAGGCAAATGGAGTTTATCTAAGGAATTCAGATGAGGATTTACTTCTTTTCAAAACCCATGAGGGTGGTTAAGCCATGGAACAGGGGTCTGAAGGGCTTGTGGCATCTCCTTGTTGGGAGATAGTCAATCCTTGACTAGGCACAGCTGTCTGATCAGATGCCTGCTTTGAGTGAAGAAACCTCTAGGCATCCCTTCCAAATAACACAAGAGCCAGACTCTTTTATTGGGGAGGAAATTGCAACACACCAGTGTCTCTACAGTACTTGAAGTTATCTGTGGCATGGTTTGACTGCAGTGCAATAAACATCCAGGCTGGGGTTGGGAAAGAACTTTGGGCAGATCTGTTGGCTTGGGACTGCAGCTCAAAGAGATCCTGGCTGTGAACTCCCAGGGTGCTGACCCCTGACTGATCTCCTCTTTGTGTGTTCTTAGTGGCTCTAAGGGAGCATGAGATATATACCAGCCTTTTCTGGAAGAGGCAACAAACATCACACAGTGCCATTCCCGCTCTGCCTCATATGAACCCCAACAGGCATATATCTGAGGTTGGAGGCATATACCACAATTATTCCACCTGTTATTACTTTTAGAAACCTGGCATTCGCCCTCTAATTTACGGTTTTTATCCGTGTTGCAGTTCTTAACATTACCCTGAAGATGTCTGCACACCCGCCTAGCCCTTCATCTGCAAAACATCCTTTCTTGCCTCTAGTTCAAAAGCCTTAACGCATCTGTGTGCAGCTGCTCTTAGCTGTGAAGTTCTTGGACACCGTAAGAGCTGATTATATCTCTTGTTTTATCCATACTGGAGCATCTCTGGAAATGCTGACTGCTGGGTGTGCAGCTGAGCAGCACCGATTTATCCCTTCTCTGTGGCCTGGTGTGGTGACACTGAGCATGGTAGCTCTTCTGGCAGTGGTGCGGCAGTGTCCAAGTCTCCTGTCACGGTCAGAATGCCCTGGCTGTGCAGTGGGAGCCTCAGAGACTCTGCACCGCTGGCTGCAGTCTGCCACAGCCTCTGCTTTCTAACACTGGTGTCGGAATAAGGGGAAAGCCTGTGCTCATGATGCAGGCCTTGAAATGGCTGCAACCTTGGTGGTCCGTTTGCTCTTTACTGCTTTTATTTTACTTTCCAGTGTCCAAGGCATTAGGTGTAGGATTTGTCGCAGTATCCCTGAGGAGCGGAGGCTCAGCTGTATGTTGGTGAGCTCACAGCTTCATTGGAGGTCAGTCAGTCTTTCCAGAGCCTCTTTATTCTGTTGTTTAACAGTAATGAGCTGGCAGAGGCCCAAAGGGGGGGGGAAAAACCTCTCCCTGCTTTTATCAAGTGGTTTGCTTCACAAATACATGACATTGCTGTTTCTGCAGGTAGCAGAAGTATATCTTGCAGCATGAGGCTGGGATAATTCTTGTGAAAATAAGACTTTAATTCTTACGTTTCCATTTCTAAATGCTGCCATTGCTATCTGTCTCCCAGATGTGCTCCCTCATTCTTGCTATGGGTCAGATTTGCTCTTTTCCATAGGAAGCTTTTTTCCCCAGAACTCAGCTGTTTTTCTGTAACCGCTGTATCCTGAGATCACCCTCTACAGAAGAGTTTGCTGCTAAAGATGTGTCCATTTCTATACCGAGAGTGCGGGCAGGCTGTATGCAGCTTGAAGGAAGCTGCAGTTATCGTCTTGACAGTGTCGCTTGTGCGAGTTGTGGTGGTACCCTGTGTCTCACTTGCACTTGGTCTAGGGACATGTGGGGAGACTGAACTGGATTTGTTGAGGTGTGTGTAGACCTGAGGTCTCTCTGCTAATGTAGTTGACTTTTTTCCACCCTGCAGTGCTTATTTTTTGCCCTCTGTGTTTTTCTAGCATTAGGCATCATGATTTAAGCTTTAAGATTCACTGGGACCTGTTTAAGCTGGCGTCCTTGGTTCTGTTGTGGCAGCTGTTGTGGGTTTAAGATAGAAGCAGTGAAGCTTCCAGCCCTTTCTTCTTAAAGCTCTTGCATGTGGGAGCAGTTTTCAGAGGCAGAGAAGTGGGCAGCTGAAATTGCTGATGCTCAGTGATTTCCCAGTTACGCACTTGAGTGCAGGAGGAGCGTTCCTGCCTGGCAGGATGTGCTAGCTGATGGATTCCCAGCTGACTGCCGCAACTGCAGCGCTCCTCCAAATGGGAGCAGGGTGCAGGGGTGAGATGGGTGTTGCCGGAAAGCCAGGCTGTTCTAGCAGCTCCCTGTAAATAGGGAAAACATGCCAACTGGAGCAGAAACCTGCTGGTGGAGACCTGGGCTGTGGCACCTGCAGAGCCATGAGGAGTGCACCAGGATAAACTAGGAACTGCGAACTCCAGCTCCTAAGGAACTTGTTGGGAAAGCATTCTTTCTTCCTATCCCTGGCTGGATCTCCCCCTGCCAAAGGCAAAGGATGGTGCGTGTTCCCTGCTCTGCAGGAACCTCCAAGTGTGTTTTCTGCCTGGATAAAGGACACTCGAGGTCCTTTACTTACTGTGTGGGAGCAGTAAGAGTGCTTATGCAGCAGCCTCGGCCTGCCTGACCTTGGCATCAGTTGCCATAGTGTGTGATTCCTCTTTGGAGGGCTGGGCACAGAGTGTAGACCTGCCAGCACTGGGAGGAGCTGGAAATAAGGCTCTGGTGGGAAGAAATGTTGATTTGAAAGGATAAGTTGTCAGCTCCCACCAGTATTTTGTTGGTCTCCTTTGCTGTACAAGAGGTATCAGTGTTGAAATGACTTCTCTGCAGTCATCTTGTTGCCTTCTTGCTGGTACTTGGGAAGGAACAGCTTGCATGTTGTTCCGAGGTTGTGCACCATGTGTCCAGCCTGGATAATCCCCTGTCTTCCCTTGAATGCTGGAAGCGTGTTGGTACCTAACAGAGCTGTGCTTCTAGGATGTCACCCTAAGGAAAAAAGACCAGGGTTGTGCAGAAGCATCTGTACAGACAGAGAAGAGGAGCCTGTGTTGGTGTGTCCTGAGGATGTCGTTGTAGGGGAGGGTAAGTCTGTGCTGTGGGTCAGGATATTGTGATTATTTTCCCTTCTCAGTCTGAAATCTTTACAGTTTGGAAAAACAAGTTAATTGAGGCTTTTTTCTGCTGGAAGGGCTAAGGAAAGACAGGATGTCGTAGTGAAGGCACTGGTGGTTTAATATCCAGCTCAGCGATTTCTCAGTTATTCTGTGCGCGGTGGAATGAATGAGGCTGATTTTTCTATGGCTCTGGATCTTGTCTGACTCTGTTATCTAGGCAAGTTCAAGCTCTGTTGGTTTTTTTAATCATGATTTGTAATGTATTCTTCTTCCCAACGCATTTGTGTTGTGCTTTTTGAAGATGGCAGCAAGATCTCTCTGTGGGCATCAGTAATGCTTCCATGAAAGCTGTCAGCATGTCACAGTGACCCAGGACACAGAGAATGAGTAGCTGGTGCTACTCAGCTGTGCGAGCCTTAGGATAGAGCTCTTGTTTTGTTGTGTGCTGTGTATGGGGCTGCTCCTGGGGCTCTCCTTGTCCCCCAAGCATTGCAGGTGCTCCAGAGGACCCCACTGATGTCCCTGTTTCTGAGTCTGCGGCTGTGTTTCCATATGAGCTGAAACCAGTGGTGGGGCCATTTCACTCCAGCAGTTGTTACCGTGGCTCCTTTGGAAGCAAGTAAGTGCCTGCTGAGCCCTCCTGGGAAGCTGTCTGGATCGATTTTGGAGCAGGACAACAGCGCTTTGCCAGACGTGCCAGTGCTAGCATTGATACGCATCTCTTCCTGACTTGTGTTCACTCACAGAAGCCTGCTTTAGGCTGGGCTTCCCTTGCTGTTCTAGAACTTGCTTGCTCCCGCAGATGTGTTTATAAAGGTGGGAAAAAGGTTAACCAAGGGAAATAGGGAGCAGAATGCTTAGCTGCCAGCTCCTGCAGAATCAGGTTGGAAGGCAGGATATGGGTGGCAGCCAACTCTCAACAGACCCATTCTTTTCTTTGAAGTGGTCTATGGCCCCTATCTTGATCCTGGGGAGGTTTTTCATGCCATTCTGGTCATATGGGCTTCTCTAAAGCAAACAGGGAAATGTCACAGTCCAGATGACACTTTTCAATGTAAACTGCACATGGAGCATGGCAGATACCCCAGAGTGAAGGATGCAGTGAAGTATGGCTCAGGGTTGGTGCTGATGATCGTGAAGTGAATATCAAGTCACATTGTGACTCTGGAGTGGGTGGGGGGGTGCTTGGCTCTTTCTGTAAGGTGTGAATAGGAACCCAGTCTTCAGGAGACATGCAGTGTCTCTTGATGCTTCCTGGGGGATGGATATGCATCAGTGGAGCAGAAACCAAAGATGAGCCGAGAGCTCAGGCCTATAAAACAACTTGAGGAGCTTCTGGAAGAGTGAGGCTGAAGAGGAGGAAATGGGTGAATCTAACGAGATGTATGTACTTCGAGCAACTGCCCCAGCACTGTTTGTTTTTGCTATCTTCACTTTCAAGTGCTGCAGTGAGGAAGAAACGGGACTCTATTGCTCAGTGCCCAGTCCCAGGCAAGGGTAGTGGTAGCTGAGCTGAGGGATTGCCCTGTGTCCCCTAGGGTAGAGTGGAGGGTGGGCAGGAGAGGGGCTCTGCTCTGCCCTGTGCCTGGGCAGCGTGCTCAGCAAGGCTGCTGCTGCTCAAAGAGCTGGAGGTGAGTCCTGCAGGAGGACAAAGACAAATCTGTTGGCAGCTCTTCCTGCTCCTGTGTCAGGCTCGGGCCGTTTGCCAGCCTCCTGCCAGCAGAGCCCTGGGTGCTCAGGTTCAGTGCCTCCAGGCAGTGTGGAGGTGCTGCCTGCGCAGGGCATGGCAGCAGCTGACTTCTGCCTAGCAGGAGCCTCCCCTTGGGGTGACCCACAGTGTGCTGCCTGCTGCTCATGTCTCCTGCCCTCTGGCCTGTCTTTCCTTGGCCCCTGGATTTTACCCTGCAGGGATCTCACAGCCACACTAATGTGGGTTTGTAGCACTCGGTGTCCCTGTGCAAAGGCAATGGCTTGGTACTCTCCTGTTGTATATCTGGTGGCACTGGACAGGGAAAGAGTGCAGAGTCCTTATGGCATCCTGACGAGCCGTTGGCCTGGCAGCCGGGAAAGCTGGAAAAGCTGTTAGTGTTTCAAGCTGACACCCACACAGAGGTTACATTAGTGTGACTGTAGCTCTTGGTGTATGTAATCTTTATCACCAGGGGTGATTCAGTTCATGTTGGTGGTGTTCCTGTCCCTTTTTGCAGCAATGGCCATCCTGTGTGGAGGCTGGGGTTGTGTGAGAGTGGGCTCTTCTGGGCAGGGAAGGTTTTATTTGGCCAGTAAGGTGCCTCCCTGTCTGAGATGCTCTTCCAGGAGGTTTTGTACTGAGGCACCAGAAAGCTTTGAGCTGGCATCCCTCCACTTTCTATTCCCTTTCTTCTGCAGTCAGAAGAGGTGTTGAGCTCTGACAGGCTCCTTGCATCCGTGGTCTGTGGACAGGAGGTGCACACATTGCAACCCCAGCTGCCAACTACAAATCTATGCTCTTAAATGGAAGCTAAATCAGCTTTCCTTGCTGTTGGGAGGGTGGGGGTGTGGGAGGTCAGCGCTGATTCTAGCCTTTTGTCTCCTGTCCACGTGTGCCATCCGCACTGGTTGCGGCATTTTGTGCCACAGAAGTGGAGACACATGCCCTGACAGCTGCCAGAGGGACAGGTGAAGGGCTTAGAGCAGATGAGTGGTTGAATGCTGTCTCTGGCTGCTTGAAGGAGGCTGTGACACTTGTGTCTGGCTGTGGCTCACTGAAGCAGCACTGAGGCACTCAGGTTTTGTCTCTTTGCTTGCAGGGCTGCAGAAGCAGGACTATGTCCACCATGGTGTACCCCAGGGAGGAGAAACTGGACAAGTTGAGCCAAGAGGAGATAATTTCCAACACCAAGCTAGTGATGCAGGGGCTGGAGGCACTCAAGAATGAACACAACTCCATCCTGCACAGCTTGCTGGAAACCATAAAGTGCCTGAAGAAAGATGAAGAAGCCAATCTTGTGCATGAAAAATCCAACCTGCTCCGCAAGTCAGTGGAGATGATTGAGCTGGGACTTGGAGAGGCTCAGGTGAGAGCAGTGTTACCCAGCACTGACAGGGGAAGGCAGGCATGTGGCCATTGCCTGTAAGCTGCAGAGGCAGCAATGGGCTGAATGTGACCCTGAGGGTGGGCCCTAAGTGTGTGTATGAGGGAGATACCGGATTGTGATAGTTACTGACTGTAACTCTTGACAAAGGTGATGATGGCATTGTCCAACCATCTGAATGCTGTGGAGTCAGAGAAGCAGAAGCTGCGTGCTCAGGTCCGAAGGCTGTGCCAGGAGAACCAGTGGCTGCGTGATGAGCTTGCCAACACCCAGCAGAAGCTGCAGCGCAGTGAGCAAACTGTGGCTCAGCTGGAGGAGGAGAAGAAACACCTTGAGTTCATGAACCAGTTGAAGAAGTACGATGAGGATGTCTCACCTTCGGTATGCCCAAGTCCTGTTGGGCAGCACCTCTGAGGGTGGGGGAGGCTGGACCAGTGGGATTACCTAGATGTGATAGCATCACCCTGGATTTTGCCCCTTCCCAGCTGCTATGCATAGCAATACCTATAAATGGAGCTTCCAGAGATTCTGCCCTATAACTAAAGGGGTAGAATCTCTGGAATAACATGGAGTAGCATGCCAGGGTGTGCTGGGGGGAAATTTGGCTGTATTTGTTGTGTGTGTGGAAGGTGGTGACAGAGATTAAAAGGAGAAACTGAGGGTGTCGGTGGGCTGCAGCAGGGAGGAGAGTTTGGCAGCTGATTCAGCCCAGGCTGCTGTCTTCTCTGAGAGCACACAGTACTGTGATTCCATCCTCTCAGGAGGAGAAGGAGGGTGACTCCACCAAGGACTCTCTGGATGATCTGTTCCCGAATGAGGAGGAGGAGCATGGTCCTGGACGTAAGTGTTTGCTCATGCATGGTTGCTGCTGTCCCTGCTCAAGCCTGCTGTGCCAACTGTGCCCCTGTGTTCTTGTGTGCCTGCAGTGCCCCACCAGCACAGTAGTGCAGTGGCAGCTGCCCAGCAGGGAGGCTATGAGATCCCTGCACGCCTGCGCACGCTTCACAACCTTGTCATCCAGTACGCCTCACAGGGACGCTATGAGGTGGCTGTGCCACTCTGTAAGCAGGCGCTGGAGGACCTGGAGAAGACATCAGGCCACGATCATCCTGATGTGGCCACCATGCTCAACATCCTGGCACTAGTGTACAGGTGAGCATGCTGAGGAGAGCAGGGCTGGGCCAGGAGAGCCTTCTGTCTCCCATTTACCAGAACAGCACATGATGGTGATAGGGAGCTTCCCCTGCTTCCAGTGATTTGCCTTTCAAAAAGGTTTTGGCACAGATGAGGTATTTGTACCACCAAACTCCCTAATATAGCTAGGGAGTGTCGGGGAGGAATGGAGAAATGAAAGGGCTGTGGGGGCTGTATCTGTGTGGAAGGACTGTTGTTAGCAGTTGTGCTTGCAATGGGCTGTGGTGCCCAAAGTCTGAATAAATAGTTGACTTTGCACTGCAGGGATCAAAATAAATACAAAGAAGCAGCACATCTCTTGAATGATGCACTCTCCATCCGTGAGAAGACTCTGGGCAAAGACCACCCAGCGGTGAGTGTCTTCATCCTCATTCAGTCAGTTCTGTTGCCTTGTGGGCACTGCTAGGGCTAGAACACTGCCCCTGTGGTGTGTCTGCAGCTGGACTGCCAAGGTCAGCAGTGAGCTCTGTAGTGTGTGAATGCTGTTCACACCATGTAGGGCTCTATTTTGCTGCTTCAGTACTTCTTGCTGTCTTGTTCGGAATGGCCTGTCAGAGGCTGGTTTCTCCTGGATCCTGCACTGTAGGCAGGGTAGCTTTTTCTGCCTCTGAACCTTCTTGTCTTCAAAAGCAGCTGTCTTGCAGGCATGAAGGAAATGGAACTGCCATATTACTGCTGCTTGCAGCCCTTGTTTGATCCTGCTGGATTCTGCTCTTGTTTCATGGAGAAGCTTATGTCCCTGCAGGTGGCAGCAACTTTGAACAACCTGGCTGTTCTCTATGGCAAGAGAGGGAAGTACAAAGAAGCAGAGCCACTGTGTAAGCGAGCCCTCGAGATCCGTGAGAAGGTAGGCACTGGTCTTCCATGCTCATCTTCCTTTCTTCCAGCTCTCCCTGAGGGTTTTCCCCCATTACCTCACTGCACCTTGGAGATCCAGGACCTAACTAGTCTCTTCATCCACTGACTTTGCCACCACCTTTCCTGTCTCTCCAGTGTTTACAGCCTTAGAGAGGCCTGCCAGGAGGTGGAAACAGGAATTTCTCCTCTTTACCACCTTAATCCTTGGCTCCTGTCTGACATAGGCATGTCATGGAAGAGACTACAGTGTCTGTTAACTCCAGGAGTCCACTGCAGTCTTTAAATGTTGACTTTTTGTGGGTTCTCTTATTTTCTTTACCCAGGTCCTAGGCAAAGACCATCCTGATGTGGCCAAGCAGCTGAACAATCTAGCCCTGCTGTGCCAGAACCAGGGCAAGTACGATGAGGTGGAGTACTATTACTGCAGGGCTCTGGAGATCTATGAGAGCTGCCTGGGTCCTGATGACCCCAACGTGGCCAAGACCAAGAACAACCTGGTGAGACCCTTGGGAGAGGCTATGTGGGGATGGGATGTGTTGCTATGGGGAAGGTAAACATGGCCTGGTGCTTGAAAGATACAGAGAGATAGCTGCAAGAGGGGGGCAGAGTTAATCTGTTTTGCCCAGTGGGGCTGGAGCTGTTTTCTTGGTTGCAGGCCTCCTGTTACCTGAAGCAAGGCAAATACAAAGATGCGGAGGTGCTGTACAAGGATATCCTCACCCGTGCTCATGTGAAGGAGTTTGGCTCTGTGGATGGTTTGTACAGCAGAAGCTATTGGGGCTGGGGAAGGGTGAGCAGTTTGGGCTCCTGGCTCTCAGCCTAGGCTTGGTTGGTTCTGGCATTCTCCTGGCAGAGGGATGGTGCCGCGAACCGTCCCACAGGATGGGATGCCTTGCAGGGCCTCTGCTTTGAGCAGCCCTTGAGACACTGCTATTCTAGTGTGTTACGCTGCTCTTCAGCCCTGTGGGAGAACTAGTTTGTTCCAATGCCTGTCCTGCCCTTGAGATGCTGGTTGCCTTTCTTGGGGCCTGAGGGATCTGGAAGCCTTGTCACTTCTCTCTGGTGAGCTGCTGGCTCTGGCAATGGGGTGCTTGGCTGTGTAGGAGGCAGAACCCCATTGGAAGTGGCAGAGGACCAGGGTGAGGTGGTGAGCAGAGTTGTCTTGCATTTTTCCCTACACAGGTGAGCACAAACCAATCTGGATGCATGCAGAGGAGAGAGAGGAGATGAGCAAGGTGAGTGATGCTGTTGATAGCAGCAAGAACCCTGGGAGAGGAAGGAGACACAGGGGTTTAGATCCTCTTGTTACAGCCACAGCCTCCTTCCTCCAGTCTGAAGAGCTGCCATGGCCACTGATGAAGGCCAGGAGGAGTCTGGAGAGTGGAGAGAGAGCATGGCTGCTCCTGGGGGCAGCAGGGAGGGAAGGCCCATTGGAATGCTTGGTGCTTTTTCCTGGGGTTGTTCAGCCTCTCAAACCATGGCTTCATGCTCTCTCTTTTTGCTTCAGTGACCCCTCTAGGGCATGCAGATGATGGAAGATGGCAGATGGCAGAGGGTTGTGCTGCAGAGCCTTGGCACTCTGTTCCAAAGAGCTGCTAGTACCCGGAGCACAACCTACTTCTGAAGCAGCAGCCCTAAGGCTGCCTGGGGGAAAGCGGAGGTCAAGAAGAAACTGCTGCTGTCAACTTGCTTAGGAAACAGAGCCAAACCTCCAAGAAAGATCTTTGCCCAGGGTGGGCCCTATGTGTTCTATACCCTAGCTGACGGCTGAAAGAGGATAGACGTGGATTGTGCTTGCCTTGTACTAAGCTGAGAGACAAAGACACTTATTCCTGTTGTTCAGGCCCTGCTCTGTGCTCAGCTGGTAATGCAGCAGAGTCCTGTCTCTGCGTTTCCCAAGCCTAAAAGCTTGCCTGCTTTCTGGCAGGTTGGTGAAGCAGCAGAACGAAGCGCTCTGGTATAGTCATCTAGCTGCAGGGGGAGCAGACGCTGTTCCTCCTTTTTGTTTGCCCTCAGAGCAGGCCCCATCTCTGTGTGGGCTCAGACAAGCAGCAAGCAGGCTCCAGGCTTGGCTTAGTGACTTCCCAGTCCTATCCTGTGAGTACTTAAAAGCAGGGCGCTAGTAGCTGCCTCCCAGCAGCATGCTGTGTCTTCCCATTGAACTGCTCTGTGCAGTCCCCAGTGCAGGGCAGTGCTCAGCTCCACCTTGCGCTGCTCCTGTTCCTGCCCTGCGAAGGCTCTGCTGCACTTGCTGCCACATCCTGTGCGGGTGAAATCAAAGTTGCTGCAGAGACCAGGCTTCCTTTCCCCCTCTGGGGCTGACTCACTCCTGACGGGATCTTTGGAGGATTAAGGTCAAAAGTAGATGTAGTGTGGGGCTCCAGATAACGTGAGCTTTGCTATGGGGCAAGTGAACAGACTCAGGAGCGTACAGTTGAAGGGAGATTTGTCTTACAGCCTGGGGCAAGGGCTGAGCTGTTTTGCCTATCCCTAGTGTGACTGTGCCTATGCCCTGTGGCACAACACGGTTGGCATGGCCTTCCTGGCCAGGCAGCAGTGACCACAGACCTGCTTGTCCTGCTGGCCCAGGGGCTGGGGCTGCTGTGCTCTGCTTTGTGCTATGATTCTGCAACTCCTATTAAAAAGAATCATCAAACCCCTCTTGCAGACCTTCACTTTTTTTCTTCCCTGTGGGTTCAGCCACCCTCTTGGGACTGAATACCCTCTGCAGCTTCAGAGGTGTTTTGAGTCTTGAGCTCTCCTGTCCCAGAGGCATGCGCAGGCTCTGCAAGGCTCTGGTGCAAAGAAACCCATGCGTGACTGTGGCTCAAGGAGACTCCACTATGTGGGGTAAAGATCTAAGAAGCATGTGGGATAGTTCCTGTGAAGACCATTTCTTCTGGGCTAGAGCCTTTGCCAAAGGGAATCTCCTGCTGTGGAGCCAGTGCTCACCTCACACCAGGGTGCACAGGAGCCCTGCTCCTCCAGCAGAGGGAATTCCTGCCTGCAGCTGCCATGGTGGCTACTGACCCAGGGCACTGCTGGCTGGCAGCTAGCATCCTGCAGAGTAGGTTGTCCATGTGGATCTTCTGCCTTGACCATCAAGCTCTGCCCCATCTGCTGTTGCTCTGTCCAGCAGCCTCTTTGTTCCTGGCTGTGGTAGCACCAGCCAGCTTTGAGGTGCAATGTCTGGGCATGGAGAGGAGACAACAGCGCATGGGCTGAGCTGCTGGGGGTGGGGGCCTGACCTTGGATGTGGCTGGCTGATTCCTTTGCTAGCTGTGTCTGAGGGGGTTAGTGCCCTTGCTGCCTGGCAGGTACAGGGATTTGTTTTTGTTGGTTTGGGCGGCTTCTTTTTGGTCTCTCTTTTGTATAATGGATAGGATGTTATGTCCTCCAGACCACCGTGAGGATAGGCTGTGTTGTCCCTGCTGCCTTTGGTACTATGGAAGGGGAAAGAAGATGGGATTATGCCCCTTGCTGGGGTGGGGACATAACTTCTATTTGTGCCCCAAATCTGTTGCAGCAAATGGGCTTTCAGCTTTCCCTCCAGGAACCTGCTGGTCTTCATCACTGCCTTTGCGTATTGTGTTTCCAAAGGCTGTGCTGGTGTGGGGGTGCAGCCAAGGGTCTGACCCTTGCAAAGACCAGAGAAGGCAGTAGGCATGGGGCTAACAGCTCTCCTCTCTCCTCACCCTGTAGAGCAAGCACAGAGACAGCGCTCCCTATGCTGAGTATGGTGGCTGGTACAAGGCCTGTAAGGTCAGCAGGTAAGAAGCAGCTCATGGGCAGCTGTGGGCTCTGGAGAGAGCAGGACTCCCGCTCACCTTCCGTCACTGCAGCCCGACGGTGAACACCACGCTGAGGAACCTGGGTGCGCTCTACCGGCGCCAGGGCAAGCTGGAGGCAGCGGAGACCTTGGAGGAGTGTGCGGTTCGCTCCCGGCGGCAGGTAACCCTGCAGGGATCCTCCCTGGGGCAGGGAGCACTGTGGGATGTGAGCATCAGCATGGCAAATGCATGGCGCTGCCGGTGGCTTGGGGTGTGCTGTGAGGGCCTCTCTGGGCCTTGCAGCCTCTGTCACCCTTGGTTTATGTTCCCGCAACACCAGAGCATCGTGGTGGTTAACCCTGGGGTTGCATTTGTGCATGTGTGGGGCTGTTCAGTATGCGCACAGATGGAGCAGGTTGTCAGTGTGTGTCCAGGCTGGGAAGCAGGTCTGGCTCTCTGAGTGCAGAAGCGCTGCAGCCAGGTCAGTGCAGGGAACTGGGCGTTTTCAGCTACTGAGGAGGTGTGTTCCCAATGGGATGTTTTCTTCCCACTTTTCTTTTTCCCCATGGAAACACAGTAGGGGTTTCTTAGAGTGCCTCTTACCCTAAACTGCTCCCAGTCCTCAATAAAGCTGGAGCTGTAAACAAAGACTGAAGAACAGAAACCTTCACAAAGGTGAAGGAAGAAAAGCTGTTGGCTTTGGGATAGCAAAACCTTGTTCCCCATAACAGTTATGGCTTGATGGGGCTTGCTGAGCTGGGAGCCCTGACAGGGGCTGCTAAGTGCTGGGTGGCACTTGGCTCTATTCTGCTTGTGCTGGAGAGTTTTGGCTATGAGGGGGCAATGACCCAAAAGAGGATGGGACCAAGCACAGTGATGACACAGCAGATCACTAGAGGGAAAGAACACAGAAGGGCAAAACATGGTGCTTCCTTATTCCTTTCTTCTTGCAGGGCATTGACCCAATCAACCAGACAAAGGTGGTGGAGATCCTGAAGGAGGGCGAGGGCACAGAGAGACGTCGGAGCCTGGGAGGCAGCGTCAAGTATGAGAATGCCACAGACGGTAGCGAGGAAGTGAGTATGGGCGTGGAATGGAGCGGGGTAAGTACAAGACACCATCAAGAATGGCCTCAGCTGGCTGCCAGAGGGAAGGGACTGCCTGCCTCAGGGCTGTCCCCATGTGGCCTGTCGTGGCATCCTTGTCTGCCTCCATTTGTACCCTGCACACTTCCTTCCCCTCTTTCTTGGCATGAGCCAGCCAGCCTGCAAAGGTTCGTGACTGAGCCTGGCTTTTGGTGTATCCCTTTTGGTGGATATCCCCAACTAGGGCTCCTGCTTCCAGGAGGCTGTTAGGCCCTGGCAATGCACAGCATGAGCTGGTCCTGGTCTGCCCTTAATCTTAGCCTTGCAACCTTATTAACATCTCTCTCTGCTGCTCCCCTCTTGAGGCCCTGGCTGAGAGCATCTGATCCACCTCAGGCCCACAGGCCTCTGCGGGCAGTGTGGCTGTTCTGTCCTGCACCGCACCCAGGCAGTGCTGAGCCTGGGGAGGGCTCTGGGGGTGTGTGCCTGGTGTGTTTGTGACTGAGTGACTGCAGGGCATGGTCATAGTTTGCAGCCAGCATCTTTGTTGTCCCTCTCTCTGGGTCTCATGCCCTCCACAGGCTCTGGCCAAGCAGAGGTGGTAAAAGGCAGGTCTTTGCGATGCTAGGCCAGGCTGACCAGTGATGGCAAAAGAAGCTGGTGTTAGCTGAGGTACAGACAAAGCAGCCTGAGCCTGTCTAGGCTTGCTCTGAGACTGAGTGGCACTTTGATCATTAGTGCTGATGGAGGGTGATAGTGGTCCAGGTCTGTGATGGGTGCCTTTTGTCTTCTGCAATGAGGAGGATGGAGAAGAGGTGGAAAGTGAGCATGGTGCTAGTGGGTGCTTGGCTCAATGCTAGTTGACGCTTAAAATTCCTCCCGCAAACTTTAGCAGAGAACATAATGTAGCTGGGTGTACCCAGGGGTGGTTGTGGCTTGCCATAGGTGACACACTGAGCACAGGGAGTCCTTTGCTCCTCCCTGACATCTGCTGTCACTAACCCTTCCCCACCTGGCTCCGCTCTATCTCCACCGCATGAGCTCCCTTTCTTCCTCCTTCCTCTTCCCTGTTGCCATGACAGCCCCTCAATGTCCAAGCCTGAAGCCTGCTGGCTCTCTTGATTGTGGATTGTACCCTGGAGATGACTCAAGGGGACCTGGGAAGCAGAGCTTTGAGAGGCCCCAGCAGCCCTGCCAGATGAAGGGCTGTCCTCTGCTCCAGCTCTTGGTATCAGGAGTGAAGAGGGTCATAGACCTGTGAAGGCACCAACCCTGGGCCCTTGCGCTCCCCAGTTCATATTGGGGCTAGACAAGCACTGAGGGAGGGCTGCAGGTTTGGGTTAGGATCAGCTGGTCCCTGTCCTGGCTGGTATGTCTCCATGGTTCCTCCTGGCTGTAGCTAGTGTGCTGTGATCACTTTGCACTAGTGATGGTCTGGGAAACCTTCCGGTCTCTGAGCTGATCATCCCAAGGCAAGCAGGCAATGCCTGACCCAGCCAACAGGATAGTTCTTGCTCATATGACCCTTCCCCATGGCCCAGCCAGCTGTAGATAGAGGGTTTGAGGGCTGGCCCAGCACCCTGGGGTACATAGCTGCTGCCACATGATCCTGCATGCACAGCCAGCCTCCTCTCCGAAGCCAGCAGCCCTGCTCTGGGCTGCAGCTCCCCAGAAATGAAGGCTGAGGCAGCTCCCGCTGCTCCTGTCTGTCATGGTCAGCTGTTCCCTGTAGCAGTCTAGAGCCCTTGGATGTGCTGCCTCCAGGCAGGCTCTGCTGCCATCCTTTAGCTGTCGGCTGCTGCGGGCAGAGCCATGGGAACCCCCAGGGTGCCATCAACCTCTGTGCTCTACTGCTAAGGAGAGCCCTGGAGCACCCCAAGGCCTGGACCAGCTGGCTGCATGCTGCTCAGGTAGCTGGGAGAGCCAGGATGGCGCCAGCTCAGGGGTGTTGAGGCCTTGGCAGGCACGCCATGCCCATGGCCCAGGAGCAGGGACCCTTCTGAGCAGGAGGCCCAGGCTGTTCCTCCTGAAGCTAGCTGTTCTGCCAGCCTGCTTGAGCATGCTGGCAAAGATGTGAGCCCACTGACTGAGCCTTACAGGGCTCCCACCCTGCCCCGACATGGCCCCATCTCTGCATGCAGCCTGGGCCCTGCTCCTCACCTACACCTACAACCTCACAGCCTTGTAAATTGTGTCTTTCTCCTCTCTGTGCACTAGGCTTAAATGCCTCCCGAGACTCCCTCTTTCCCCTCCACCGCAATCACCTGGATGTTTGTGTTGTATCTTCCGACTTTTCCTCCACACCATCCCTCCTTCCTCGGCAAGAACTCCACGCCAGCCCCCCAACCCTCCCGGCGCGCGAGGGCACCGCCACGCCTGCAGAGGAGTGAGGTCCTGGCCAGCGCCAGCCCCATGGCCAGCAAGAGCAGGAAGAAGCTGCGAGGAGCTGCCTGCTCCCCTAGGCCAGGGCGATGGGCACCGGTCCCCTCGCATGCCCCCAACCCCAGCCTGCCCTTGCACATCGCTGGGGACCAGGCCTGCAGGGGATTGTCTTCACTGCAGGCGTTCCAACTCTGCCAGCATTAGCCATCCTCAGCCCTCCTAGCTTGTTCCCTCCATCTCTGCAGAAGCCAGGAGAGAGGCATGAAGATGGGGAGCTGTTGTGGGACAGGGAGGCCTGGCCTTGGCAGGGCTGTCATGTGCCCTGTTGCTTTCTTCCCTGTAGGTGTAGCTGATGTTAGCGCCCTGTAGCAAACCTGCGCTGGCCACTGGTGAGCTGGGCTCTCTCTGCAGCATAGGGCAGTCCCTGTCTTGCTATCCTCCTCCCTGCTGAGCTCTGTGATCTAGTGGCAGCATGTGGGCCTGTGTAGGGCTTACGGGGACATAGGGTGGCCTGTAGCTACTGTACATCCAAGATAAGGTGAGGAGGTGACAGCTAAGGGCCATGCATGAAGCAGGGGCTTGCCAGGACAAGCATGTTCAGTGGCAACCTCCTGACCTGATGCTGTAGCCTAATTCCTGGTGGCATTAAGGGGTGAATCGGCTCCTCCTTGCTCCAGGGTCCCCAGGCGTGGCTGCTGGGAGAGGTGGGGTGAATCTGTTCACTGTTCCATGCCGGCAGAGGAAGGGCAGGAGGAAAGCAGAGCTTTTCTGCAGGGGCCAGGCCCCATGCCGTCAGAAGTGGTTGATACAGGGAATGAGCTGGTTTGGAGCAGAGTGGTTGAGAGAAAAATGTGCAAAGAAGGATGCGAGGAAAGGAAGAGTTGGGGCTTGGAGTGCTCTTTGGATGTGGGGACAGATGGGATGGTTTGAGGGAGGTTTCCACAGGAGGAAAAGGGGCAGGTTAATCATAGAAGGAGGGGGAAATTCCTGAACACAGGATCTGGCTCAGCAGGCTGGTCCTGGGCTGTGAGTGCCTGCCTGGCTGTGCCCAGCCAAGCAGGAGGGAAACCTGTAACCCTGTCACTGCTAGGAAGACTGTGCTCACCCTGGTCATGCACAGAGGTGGCTCAGTGCCTCTGATGGGACTTCAGACCTGCCCAGGGTCTGGTGCTGTCAGTCACTACTGGGAAGGGGGAAGTTTCACAGGGCCTTGAGCCTTATCCCACCTCCTATGGGATGTAAACCCTGGCCCTCCTACTTGTTGAAGGAAGCTGGGGATGCTGCAGCCAGCAGGATGGAGCCCAGAGGCCAGCGCAGGAACCCATTTATTTATTTAGCTAGCTAGTTTGTCTCATGCTAGCCCTCTGGCAGGTTGTGATGCTAAATGTGCTTGTGTCTGCCTGGGCCTGGCTTTCCTGTGGTCGTGCAGAGGCCTTGGGGCATGTGCATCCTGCTGCCCTGGGTGCTTGTGCTTGCTGACAGGAGCTTTGTCCCCCAGACCATGGAGCCCAGGGCTGAGTGCTCCGGGACTGTGCCTCCCCGGCCTCTCTCCCAGCTCTGCTCCATGCTCTGGGGAGCGGTGAGTCCCCAGCGCAGGGTGCATTCAGGCCTGTGTGTGCTTTGCCCTGTGCTGGACCTGGTGCTGTAACAACCGTACCTCTGATTAAAGGCAGACAGACCCGAACCGCTGCCCTGTGCTTCTTTCCATGCTGTGTAGGCCAGCGCCGGTCAGCCCTGGGGTGGTGGGTGCAAGCGCTGCTGGAGCCGGTGTGGGGGTGCTTGGTGCCTGTGTGTCTGCAGGGGCTGTGCTGCTGGCCGGGCACCTCTACAAGGGATGAGGGACCCAACCCCACTGTGCCTCTCCCTGACCTCCAAACTGGGGTTGCTGCTAACCTCAGCTCTGTAGCAGTGTGTGACAGGGCTGCCCTGGAGCATCCAAGCTTAGATCTTTCCCAGCCACTGTTTCCATTAGACAGAGCAAGCCCCCAGTGCTGAGCTCCACATGCAGCCAAACCCTGCCTGAATCCTCTGCCCTCTGTGCAGCAGTCAGGGTGGGAGCACGCAACAGAGAGTGGCTCAGTAGTGGAGTTGCTTCTTTGAGTGTTCTCATCCTGGTGGGTGCAGTGGGGTAGAGGCTCTGCAGTAAACCAAGCCCTGTACATGTTCTGGCTTAAAAATAACCCTGCAGCAAAGGGAGTAGGGAGAGGAGGGAGGCTATTTTTAACCCAGCATGCACCAGCATTTGGTTCTGGTGTTGGTCTGCAGTCAGTCTGCATTGCTGCAGCTGGGGAAATGCCCTGACCCCAGAGCAATGCTTTTTGGCTGGATCCTGCTGGCCTAGTGCTGTGGTCCCACTCCCCTGTCCCTGCTGTGTTCCCTTCTCCATCCTTGGCTTGCGTGCCCTGGCAAGATCAGTGCCTGGTATGGCAGTACCCTGGTGACTTGGTGTAAGTGTGATGGGGAAGCAGAAGACACCCCACCCCTGTCTCTGCTGGTGCCACATACCATGATGCCTAGTGCAGGAGTTGAAATATTTTCCTTGCTAATACTTTGGTGCTCTCTGCATTCCTAGTGAGTGGGTCCCTTGCAGCAACAGCACATGGCTCCCAAGTTTGGAAACCCCTCATCCTAATGAGAAAGTGAAGAGTTCAATGCACTTGGCTTATCCAAGGAGGGATGAGATGAATACTGGGAGAAAGGGTTGTTGGTAGGAAAAATCCTGTTGAGCTGTTGAAGTGGGGTCTAGGGCTGGGTTGGCTTTGGGTAATTGGAGTGGGGAAGTGTTGGAAAAGCCTTCCCTAGGGCCCCAGCCTGCAGGGGTTCAGGACAAGGGAGTGACTGGCCTAAGGCAGACGATATGCTTACCTGCAGAGCTGCCTGGACAGTCCTGATGTAACTGCTGATGCCAGCCTTGGCCTCAGGGCATTTTGGTCATTTGGAGCGGTACAAAGGGGCTCCAGCTCATGCTTGTAAGGAGCAAAGGGCTTTTGTGGTCACTTTATCTCTGTTTTTTCTGCCCTGATGTGCCAGGAGCCATTGGGATCAGGGGCAGGGAGCATTGCTGTTACTGGGCCGTCAGAACAAAAGTGACCACATCAGCAGTGGTGCTACAACCTTGTGTAATGAGCATGCCTGGCCACAGGAGAAGAGCTTGGTGTCATGGGCACAGTGGCATGAGGTGGTGTTATCCTGGCAGCCTGGGCTGTGCATGCATTCATGCATGCATGCATAAATGTGGGAGATGGGCTGGAGCCTGTCAGGGGCTGAGAGTGCCTTTCTGAGTAGTGGAGATTTTTGGGGATGTGTGGGAGGAAACAGGCTGGGGAGCAGGATTTAGGGCTGGTTTTGGTCTTTGGAAAAAGCAGGGAGCCATAAAGAACCCTGCAAAGTGCCACCCTGGGGCAGCCAGTGGGGCCAGGCACAGCTGAAGTTGGGGTGTTGAGAGTGGTACCTGCTTGGCAAGGCAGTGTCGGTGCAGCCACTTGGATGCATCACAGATGGAGCTGCCTGAATTGTTTAGCAGGCTCAGAGTGAATCATCTTGGGGGTGTTAGAAGTGGGACAAGGCTGTGTGTGCATGTGGGTCTTGTCTGACATGAGTGAGCCTGCAGGCCTGGCATGTGATAAAGCTTTGCCATGATTGAGCCAGGCCCTGGGGGTGCCAGTCCCATTTGTGCAGGTGCCTGGTGCAGGTCAGCGGCTTGGTTGGGGGTTGCGCTTGCACCAGGCAGGAGGGAGGGTCAATCTGGATGAGCCAGGCTTGTGGGGTGGGGATGTCCTTGACTTAATGGTCATCATGTCCTGTGGAGAGCCAGAGTGAGGGGGGGCCATGTAGTGAGCAGTAAGCTTGCTCTGGGCCAGCTTAAGTCCTCAGTGCAAGAGAGTGTTTGGAGCCAAGCCCAGTTCCTGGCCACTCAGCTGCAGCATGCCGGAGCCCGATCAGTGCCACTCAGCCATCACCCCGGCTTGTGTCTCTGTGTCCAGGATGGCAGTGGCACCCTCCAGCGCAGCAGCTCTCTGGGGAAAATCCGGGATGTGATCCGGAGGAGCAGTGAGATGTTGGTTAAGAAACTGCAGGGCAATGGTCCCTTGGAGCCCAGGAACACCAGGTAAGGACCAGGGCTACAAGGGCTAGGCTGGGTGCAGGGCAGATGGGGGGGCCTGCCCCGAAACGGGGTCTGGACAGGCACAGCGAGAACACGCCTGCTCTCTTCTGCTTTCTTGTAGCATGAAGCGAGCTGCGTCACTAAATTACCTGCACAAGTCTAGCGATGCTTCATTTGAGGTAAGCACCCTGTGGCGTGGCGGGGCTGGAGCAGGAAGGGATATGGGCTGGAGCCGCGGCCAGTGACAGAGGCAGGGAGTGGCCACACGCCCGGTGACCGGGACCCCTCAGGAGGCATTAATCCCTGCAGATGTGCTCAGCTGCTGCGTGGAGCTGGAGCCTCTCTGCCTTCCATGGCGGGGCTGAGCCCACACTGCAGCCGCCGGGCAGCTGCCGTGGTTCCGCGCTGGAGGTGTTGCCTCCGCGGAACCACCTTCCTGCCTCCCGAGCTCCACCAGCCCCGGAGTGGGGAGCGGGAAGGGCAGAGGTGGCCCTTAGCGTGGCTGGTGGGAGCCCTGCCCCGCAGGACGCAGCGGTGCGGGCGGCGGGGCTGTCAGCTTTGGGGCGCGGGTTGCGGGTGCTCACAGACGCTGTGTTTTCGCAGGGCACCCCGGGGCTCCGTGCAGAGAGCAGAGGCCTGAGCGCCAGCAGCACGGACCTGTCCTCCCACAGCTCCCTGCTCTCCTCCAACTGAGCGCCGGGCCCCGCTGCCACCGCGCTCCGCTCCCCGCCCGCCTCCCGCACGCATGCTCTGTGCGGCACCGCCGGCAGGGGGCGGCTTGGGCGGAACTGTCGCGGGTCTCCCTCGGCCCTGCCCCGCCGGGGGCCCCGGTGGTACCGGGGAAGGGGCGTGCGGGAGCGGGCGGGGCGCGGGCGCGGAGCCGAGCGGCGCGGCGGGGCCGGGCCGGGCCATGCAGCGCGGGAGCTGATCAAATAAAACCGACCCACAACCGACCGCGGCTCCGCCACTGCGGGGGGGGCACCGGGGCAGGAGGGAGCCCCCTGCCGGCGGAACAGCGGCAGGGCGGGAGGGGAGGGGCGCCTGGGTGACGACACTGTGACGCAGAGGGGGTGGGGTGGTGGCGGGCGCGGGAAGGGGTGGGGGGGGGGGCCATGGCGCGCATCACGCTGGAGGACCGGGAGGGGCTGGGCGCGGGGGATGGGGGGGGGGCCGGC